>JAFISB010000369.1:0-18757 GCA_022560015.1 Diplodia mutila | reverse complement strand
TATATAATATATTTTAATAATATTTAAAAAAAATTTTAGTACCTTTTATCGTTTAAGAGAAAATTAATTTTAAAATTAACGTATTTTTTATTTCCTATTTAAGCTATTTTTACAAGTTTTTTTAGAATCTTTTAGTATTTTATAAGAAAATAAAGTAAAATAAATACTAAACGCCTTTAAAATAAAAAACTCTACGTAAGTTTATCTTTATTTTTAGTAATTTTCTCTATATTTATAAGGCGAAGTACCTTTCTTCTTACGCTTTTACGTATTCTTAGCGTAGAACGCTTTAAACTACGCGAAACTAGCGTAAAATTAAGCTTAAATTCGTCGCTTTATAAGCTAGAATCTAGATTCTAGCTTAAAATTAAGCTAGAAAGAGTATTTTAGTCGATTTCTTACGAATTTTCGTGTTTCTAGATTTTCTAAGGGCTACTAGACCTATAATTTACTAGTCCTTCCTTATTTTCTATAGTAGATTCGCTATTTAGACTGGTTTCTTATAAATTTTCGTTATCTAGATCGAATTCTACTAATTCTTCTACGTTTTCTATAGTAAATTTGGTAGATTCTTACGAATTCTCGTATTTCTAGATTCTCTAAGGGCTACTAGATCTAGATTTCTACGAATTTACGTGCCTCTAAATTTCTTAAGGGATACTAGGCCTATTTTCTACTAGTTCTTCCTTATTCTCTATAGTAGATTCGCTAGATTCCTATAAATTTATATATTTTTAGGTTTTTTAAGGGCTGCTAGGCCTGTTTTCTACTAATTCTTCCTTAGAATTAGTAGAAAATCCTTTAGATTTACTCGAATCTTCGCCTAATTCTTATAAATTCGCATTATCTAGGTCGAATTCTACTAATTCTTTCCTAGAATTAGAAGAAAATCCCTTAAATTTACTTAAATCTTTACTAGATTAGCTTAATTCTTACGAATTTTCGTGATTTTCTTATAAATTCTCGTAATTTTCTCTTTGCTAAACTAGCTAATCGCGGCGAAGAATCGTATAAGGCCCGCGAATTACGTTTCTTTAATCTTTTCTCTACTACGCCTAGCGTAATTACTACTACGTAGTAAGGTGTCGCCTACGCTCGTTTTTACGAGGTCTACTACGCCCTATTTAGCGTATTTCCTCTATAATTAAGTAGGTATTACTATTTAAAGTAAAGGAATTTACTATAAAAGGCTTTAAATACTAAGAATTATTATAGAAAACTCGGTAATTTTTAGTAGAATATACTTCTCTAGCGTATTCTAAAGTATTATACCTAAACTGGGTAATTAGCGCGTATACGTGGCGGTAGAGAATTCGAAAATCTTAAAAATCGAGGTAGAAATACGTCTTATCTTCGAGATTTATAATAAATTATACGCGTTCTCTTAAAACTATACCTAGACCGCGTTTATAATTAGAAACTACTACTCGCTAGGTGCGTAACTAAATTAATTAATTAGTTAGAATTTAATTTAGAATATTTTAGTAATTTACTTACCTCTAGTAATTCTACTTGAAATTTCGCCTATACCTAGTCTATTAGTAGAAATTCTATACGTTTTTAACTATTTTATACGAATTTTTATATGGTAAAATTCTAAATACCCTCTAGTACGAGCAGAATATACTATTTTCTATATAGTAACTATAAAGAATTTATAGATTCCGAGATATTTAACGTTATTTAGCTATATCTAGAATGGTTTTTTACTAGAATTACGTATTTTACCTATTAATCGTGCGGTATTTAATCGATATACTCTACTCCTCGAGCGTTTAGTACTAGAATTACGTTAAGTTTTTATTAAAATTCGAATTCGTTTATAATATATACTAACTAAAATTTAATTAGCTTAATTATAATAGAATAAAATAGTAAAATAGAACTTACCTATCGAAATTACTATATAATCGAATAACTATATTCTTTACTAACGTTTTTAGCTAAATACTAGCTATAATAATAATTATAAGCTAGCGGAAATAGCTAGAAAACTATAGATAATAAACCTATTCTATAATCGCTTATAAAAGCGAATCTTAGCGTATTTAATACCGATTCTTCCTCTTCTTTACGCTCGAAAATCGTACGATTAGCTTTAATTAACGCTTTATTAATAAAGCGTAAAATCCCTAGATAATAGAAAGAATTTAGTTATTAGAATCGAGTATTATTACTACTAGTAAATAACTAGAAGCTCCTACTTTTATATGCGTAGTATTAATCGAAATAAAATTTCGATTATTAATAATAGCTACTACGTAAGTAGTATTAGAAGTAATAAAATTATATCTAAATAATAAATAAATTAGTATATTTACTTAATATATATATAATATATTACTTACTAAAATACTCTACTCTTTATTACGCGAAAATCGCGTAAAACCGCCTCTATTACCGTAATTTTATCGAATTTTATAAAGATAGGGCTATTTAGTAATAAATAAATTAGTTTTAATAGCTAATCTTATAAATATTATTAATAAACTTATCTAAATTCGACGAATTATCTCTAATTTAGTGCTAAACGCCTTAATTTTCGCCTATTTATAAATTCGCTATATCTACTAGTAGTTAATATTAACCCTATATTTAATATGCTTAAGTTAAGAATAAAACTAAAAAGCAACCCCCTACGAAAACCGAACTCGACTACCTGGGTAGAAAACACGCTAAGATTAGCGCTAATTAACGCGTAGTCGTCTATTTAGCTATACTGCAAAGTATTAGCTTGCTAGACGTACGCGCTGTTATAGAATTAGTGGTTTTCTTTACCTATAGAAACCTCATCTTCTACATTACCCCACGCAGCTTAGAACCGCGCCAAGCAACACGAAACTCGCGCAAAGAGTAAAGTAGGATAGGAAAAAACACTATACAACTTTATAGCGCGTAAAACCAACGCGTTGTACTACT
Source organism: Diplodia mutila (assembly GCA_022560015.1). NCBI lineage: Eukaryota > Fungi > Ascomycota > Dothideomycetes > Botryosphaeriales > Botryosphaeriaceae > Diplodia > Diplodia mutila. Next base: position 15,838 of record JAFISB010000369.1, on the reverse strand, counting down.
ATAAGATACTTTTCCTACCCTAAGGAGCCCCTTTCTAATACCACGCAAATTTTGCGTTCCTAGCCTATGCGTAGGTCACCTAACCTACAAACAAACATGCCACTAAAAAAGAAAAAGATATCTAATACCGGAGGATCTATAGCCCTCTTTAGGATGCAGGTAAATAGCCTTACTAAAATAGGAAAAGATCCTTCCCCACAGCAGGTTTCCTACTGGAACAACCTTGGCTTTAATCTGCCTGCAGCCCTACTACTGCTACGCAAGAAAACACCCTAAAATTCGACCACCCTAACCTTACTTTCCCTTTTAGGATAAACCACCCCCTCCCCCCCACCTCAGGCCCCCTAGGACCCCCCTATACGCGAAACAGACCCCCTTGCAGGCCCCTCCTAGATGGATCTGGACTCCCCACAGGGAACACCCACCCTAGGACCCTCTAGGCCTGTAAAAACGGGTGAAAAACGACCTAGGGAGGCTTCCCCCAGCGAATCTTCGCAAATTTCAGCAGATTCCCCAGTAAATTCTACTGAATTACCCTTAAATTCGGAAAATTCAGCGCAATTTCGCCCTAAACTGCCTGAATTTATAAACTCTCGAGACACCCTACTTGCAGCACGCGATCTGGTGCGAAAAGCAGTCGATTTGGCGCAGAATCGCGAAGAAGAATCGCGTCTTTTAGACCTTTTAGAGGTCTTTCGCGAGTATTTAGAGAAGGGGCGCCTGAATTTTGCCAGTACAATTATTGGTGACAATACTAGGCGCCTAGAAGCAGCAGCAGCTAAAGCAACTAGGGTTTTTACCTACGCGCAAATGGCTGCAAGCACCCCAACTGGTTTAGGGCAAACCAGTAATTTGAAGAATTCGACTTAAAACACGCGATTTAGGCGAATTCCACCCTAGAAACCCCCCTAGGCCCAAGCAGAGCAAATTAGTAATTTGCAAAATTCGACTCAAACAGCCAGTTTGGGTCCAATTTCGCAATCTACTGATTTACCCTACCCCACCAACCCCCCAAGGACCAAGCCAAAGGACATGAAATTAAGGTAGGTTGTGCTTTTAGAGCCAACTACCATTGATTTTACCACCCCCTTGCAAATGCGCAACGTTTTTAACGAGGCCTTTGCGAAAAAAGGGGTAAAAGGACCCGTTATTGCCGCAATTTCCCTTACCCTAAAGGAAAATGTGGTGATTACCACTACCCTCGACTTCTCAGCCAAGTTCTTGCTTGAAAATAAGGACACCTGGGCTGATATTATCCCCTATAAGTTAGCAATTACTAATACCCCCTAGTATAAGGTTGCGATTCATGGGGTTCCCACCCACCTAGATCTGCAGGTTGTGAAAGATGAAATCTCATCTTTTAACAACCTGCAAATTACTGGAACACCCTACTGGCTTTCCCAAGCTAGTAAACGAGAGAATTCGACAGTAGGCTCAATCTGCGTTGCTTTTGCAACCTAGGCTGACTAGAAAAAAGCGATTTTTAATCGTCTTTTACTGGCTGGTTTAAGCCTAAAAGTCGAAAAAATTCACAGCACCCCCCCTACCACGCAGTGCACGCGCTGCTAACGATACGGACACCTCGATACGAGGTATAATCGACCCTCTTGCTGCCGACTATACGTAGGTTCCCACCCTACTGTTAAACACTAGTGTGTTTACTGTAATAAGGTGGGGAAAAAGTGCCCTCATTTAAGGCCTACCTGCGCAAATTGCAAGGAACCCCACACAGCAGAGGACCCTCAATGTGCCTAGAAGGTATAGCCTAAAAACCGCACCTAATTAGGCCCGTTTGAGTTAAAATTCTTTTGTACTGTTTTTCCCTAAAAATTTTTCTTTCAAAATTGTGCCCATTGGGGTCCTTTGAGTTGAATGTATTTTCTACTGTTTTTCTCTACTTTTCCTATGTTATTTTCTGGCCAAATTAGGACCAACCATTTAGAGTATTCTTGAATTTACTGCATTAGTACTACCTTTTAGGCAGGAATTATATAGTAATAAATTACCCTAATTATATATCCCCTAGATTAGGCTGCCTTTAGGGCGCTCGTCCGTTATAGCCTTAGGCTCCACGTGGACGCTAAACAAAATAAATAAATAAATAAATAAATAAAGCCTCCCTAGGTCGTTTTTCACCCGTTTTTACAGGCCTAGAGGGTCCTAGGGTGGGTGTTCCCTATAGGGAGTCTAGATCCATCTAGGAGGGGCCTATAAGGGGGTCTGTTTCGCGTATAGGGGGGTCCTAGGGGGCCTAAGGTGGGGGGGAGGGGGTGGTTTATCCTAAAAGAGAAAGTAAGGTTGGGGTGGTCGAATTTTGGGGTGTTTTCTTGCGTAGTAGTAGTAGGGCTGCAGGCAGATTAAAGCTAAGGTTATTCTAGTAGGAAACCTACTATAGGGAAGGATCTTTTCCTATTTTAGCAAGGCTATTTACCTGCATCCTAAAGAGGGCTGCAGATCCTCCGGTATTAGATATCTTTTTCTTTTTTAGTGGTATGTTTGTTTGTGGGTCAGGTAACCTGCGTATAGGCTAGGAACGCAAAATTTGCGTAGTATTAGAAAGGGGCTCCTTAGAGTAGAAAAAGCACCTTATAGCAGCATAACGCGTTGGTTTTACGCGCTATAAAGTTGTATAGTGTTTTTTCCTATCCTACTTTATCCTTTACGCGAGTTTCGTATTGCTTGGCGCGGTTTCAAGCTGCGTGGGGTGATATAGAAGATGAGGTTTCTATAGGTAAAGAAAACCACTAATTCCACAATAGCGCGTACGTCTAGCAAGCTAATACTTTATAGTATAGCTAAATAGACGACTACGCGTTAATTAGCGCTAATCTTAGCGTGTTTTCTGCCCGGGTAGTCGAGTTCGGTTTTCGTAGGGGGAGGTGTGTCCGCGAAAGACCTCTAAAAGGTCTAAAAGACGCGATTCTTCTTCGCGATTCTAGGCTAATTCGACGGCCTTCCGCACCAGATCGCGCGCTGCAAGTAGGGTGTCTCGAGAATTTATAAATTTAGGCAGTTTAGGGCGAAATTACTCTGAATTTTCGTTATTATTATTGTTATTATCCGTGTTTGGGGGTATCTCAGTAGAATTCACTGGTGAATCTACTGAGATCTACGAGGAATCGCTTGGGGAGGCCTCCCTAGGTCGTTTTTTACCCGTTTTAGAAGGCCTAGGTGTAGGGGTGGCTCCTAGGGAGTCTAGATCCATCTAGGAGGGACCTGCAAGGGGGTCTGTTTCGCGGGTAGGGGGGTCCTGGTCCTGGGGGGGTGGGGAGGGGGTAGTATTTCCTAAAAGGAAAAGTAGGGTTAGGTTAGTTAAGGTCTGGGGGGGTTGTTTTTTGCGATTCTACAGCATAGCTGCAGGGAGGTTAAAGCTAATCCTATTCTAGTAGGTGACCTGCTCCTAGGTGGGGTCTTTGCCTGTTTCAGCAAGGTGTTTTGCTTGAAACTGGAAGAGTCTAGAAGGTCCTCCTAAGTCGGGTGATTTCTTCTTTTTAGGTGGCATGATTCGTTGTTTGTAGGTTAGGTGACCTGCGCACAGGCTACGAAAAAACGCAAAAATTTGCGTGGTGTTAAAAAGGGGCTTACTAGCGCAAGAAAAGTACCTTGCAGCACTACAACGCGTTAGTTTAACGCGCTACAAAGTTACACAGTGTTTTTACCTGCCCTGTTTTACCCTTGGCGCGAGTTTCGTAATGCTTGGCCCGATTCCAAGCTGCGTGGTTGGTTGCAGAAGGTGAGGTTCCTGCAGGCAGAAAGAACGGCTAATTCCACAACAGCGCGTACGCCTGGCTAGCTGATACTTTATAGTATAGCTAAACAGACGTTTGCGCGTCGATTGGCACTAATCTTGGCGTGATTTCTGCCTTAGTGGTCGAGTTCGGTTTTCGTGGGGGGAGGTGACTTAAAGTGGCTGCTTGTATCGAATTTTATAATTTACTGGTTTGCTCTACTTAAGCCTAGTCTAATCATTGTAATGTTACTCGCGCGCTAATAGACAACATGTCAACTACCGCGGTTAAAGAGGGTAGCTGGCGTAGCTTATATATAGCTGCTAATTAAAATAAGTACGTGTGGTTAGACTTAATATAGTCGAATATAAGGGCTGTAGTAAAGTAAATAGCGGGGACCTTTCGGGAGAACGCCCGTCGAGTAACCACGCGACTTACTAAGGTTTAGCACACCTCGGCCCCTCGAAGCTCGGCAAGGCAACCCCGTAGGGCGCTTGCCTTTGTTAACCGTGGTCGGAGTCGACGGCGCGGTCAATGGTCGCCGCTGTGCGGATAAGGCGAGTGCTTTGCGCTGCGGCGACGTCGCCAAATGGCGCCGGCGGTTGCGTCGATGCGTGGTGCGGTGGTCACTACGCGCGATGGAGGAACGGGGCGCATGTCCGGCCGTCCTTCAAGGGCAGCTCGATAGCTGCGAGTGTTGCGTGCTCGGTCGCGATGTCGGACGTGCAACCTGGGTGCTAAACGGACAGACAACTTCACCCACGAAACACGCGCCTCGGGTCTGCGCAGGCTTCTTTCGCACAATATTCCTTGCACTCCGGCCGAGGCAAATCGCAAGAATGGTGGGAAAACGCGAGGCGCGAATCCCTCCCTTCGGGCTGGTGGGCTGCGCAGGCCAGGCCGCGCCTGCCCGTCGACTTCCGAGAACTGCAACCGCCACCGCAACTTCGCGGCAGACTGCCTAGCCGCCTTTCCTTATCCCTCGCGGCTAACCTCCGATACCTCACCATCCGCGTCGCTGGACATCACCTCCTCCTTCTTGCCTTCTCCACCACCCGCCGCCTCCCGACCGTCCCGGACGTCGAAGCCGTTCTCCGCCTCGGTAGGGTCCACGGGCAACAGTCCGCCAGGCAGAACAACACCCGCGCGCGCCCTCACCCAGCCTTTCCCGCCGTGCTGCACCAGCACCGTCATCGTCGATCGCCCCGGCCGCCAAGCCGAGAAGTCTAGTGTTCGTGAGGAGTCGAACGCTGGCTCCGATCCGGAACAGCAGCGCCCGCGCAAGAAGCGCGTTAAGCGCATCTCCGTCAGCGACCGGGACCAGCTCACCCAGGAGCTTTAAGAGGCTGCCGCGCTGGAAGCCTTCCCATCAGGCAAGAAGATCGTAGGGGGCGGGGTTAGACGGGATCGAAAGGGGTTATGCAGCTCAAGAGGGAAACTGCAGAGTATCCTCGATAGTGGGCAGTAGAGACCGTATGGGAAGACTCATGGCGTTATTCGGGGGCTATGGCTCGTTTGCTTGCCCGTTTGCACCAGTGCTGTTCACGGGATCCGTCTCTGCCCTTGTTGGAGGCCGGCGCGATTATCGAAGGAACAGTGTTGACAAGAGAGTCGCTCGTAGCCCACCCGAAGTAGAATGTTGAGAAGCTTAATCGCTAGGCTCCGCGCGGTTCAATAACCACGTCGCTGAACGTTGCAGGACGGAGGCATCGGAGGTGCGGCGGAGAAAGCGCCTCGAATAATCCCACACGCAGTTATTTATTTCGCCACGAGGAATGTCGGTCCCGAAATTCGTGGTGGTCCATCTCGGGATGCTGTAGGCATCGTGGTTGTGGTGGCGGGCTGCTCCTCGTGCTGCTTAATGCGGTCGTTGGCATGGTCGCGGTGGCGGACAGCTGGTGCCTTGAAACACCGACGTGCAAAGGGAGTGAGATGACGTTGACGTTGACGTGGATGAGGGAAGGCCCGGGCGGAAGCGTCATCCGTCATCATCTCCCTCCACACCCTGGCTTCACCCACGACATCAGTTCCCTCGACGCGACCGACCTACTACGCAGAAACATTAACACACGGTTTCTGCTCCGATTTGACGCCAACGTCAACCCAGCGCGCTCGACCCACGCTATGACACGATCCCCTCGCAGCCAAGGCGCCCTTCAACTCCGGCTCACGTCGCAAGATGTTTCGCACACAACCCTGAGCTCCCCGCCACCGATTTCGACGGCGGCCATCGTTTTCGCCGCGACGCTTCCCACCTCTCTGTCCATCGCCGCGCAGCGCCAACGTCCCCGAGCGCGTCCCGCTGACTGCCGAGTCACTCCATCACCCCGCAGTATCGCCTGTCCACTGCTCATTCTCGCTCGCGGGGCGGTTTATACGGATCGGACCCTGGTGTCCATGCGCCGCTGTCACCAACGGGTACACATACGTTTGCGCTTGATCGCGGAGGCACCGCCAGAGGCACGTCGCGCAGATGCACCCGTCCCACACATCTCGCCTGCAAATCCAAACCTAATCCTGGATGCGGTCGCAATGGCGCGCCGAAGCGGGTCGAATTTAGATGCCTACGGAGGAGAGGCAAGCGCCAAATGCCCCGGCGTCGAGGCTCTCGCGGCAGACCACGTCACGGGTTCGATAAACTTCCACCATACATTGCCGACGCCGGAGGTTCTCCACCACACAGTACGTACGAAAGGGACGTCTTAACACACCGCATTTACGCTGACGAGAACATGAAAATCCAGTTGGGTCCAGGTCGAGCGCCCTTTCACACGTCCATCATGTAGTGTCGGAGGAGCCCCGTCATTCTCATCCCCGGTCCTCGCATCACCGCACGTCAACGCTTCGGCAACCCGACAAACTCCCAACCTTTCCATCAAGGCGACGTCTTTCGTCGCCCTCTCCATCACCGCACGTCAACGCTTCGGCAACCCAACAACTCCCAACCTTTCCATTATGGCGTCGTCTACTGAGATGACCGAGTACGGGACGCTCGTCTCGCGCGACGGCTTTAAATTCAAGGTGCTGCGTTCGGCGGCAAACATCTCGGGCGCCATCGCGCATGTTGGATCCCACCAGTATGCCTCACTCTCACTCCGAACTGGCAGGATGGATGCCACTGACGATCCCCCTCCTCCAGACAACTTCGCCGAAGCAAAGAGTAACCATTGCGTCTTCGAGAACATCAACGGCGTCGTACCAGAGAAGGTCTGCGAGTACTTATACTACAATGAGAAGCACGACGTCGGAGACCCCCGGGCTATAGCGCCAGAGTATGACCCGGCCAACGGCCGTTGGGACCGCGAAGCGAAAATTGCGGAGATCAAGGCCCGTACGAGCCGCGAAGCGCGCTCCACACAGAACCGGCCGTCCAACTCGGTGTACATGGAGGTCAACCGCCCGTTGCCAAAGGCATACAAGGCCCCTTGTGCGAACGAGATGCCTATGCCTACAAGCGACATTACACTCCACAGCAGGGAATACGCTCCGAAGCAAGCCCACGACCACCGGTCGATCGCGACCGCCATGGCCACCCGGGAACATCGCCCTCGCCGTCCAGAAAGAGACGTTCACACAGCAGCCAATGACGAATCTCCCGCTTCCGCTGTGCAACACGCTGGCTGAGCTGTATTCGATGTCGTGAGGGGCGGCTCGTATGGATCCTGGACGTCATTGGGTGGTGGTTTGTGACGACGGGTGGGAACTCGAAGAAGATCTATGGTGGAGGGGAAATCGTCGAGAGGCGAGAAAGCGGGATTGAGACTAGGCTTATGGATGAAATTAGGAAGGCGTTTTGACGTCCACGGCCGAAGAACTCGAGCAGTGATCTACGGGACGGGTCTTTTAATTCAACCGTGGGCTGCAAAGAAGAAGATTGCGAGTGGAGTGTAGGAAGATTTCCCGCCTGGCGTAGAGGGATCGGCTCGAACGAGGGCAGGAGGGACGCAAATGCCGAGCTGGGAGAGGTTCTGTGGCACGACCGAATATCTGACGCCGGAGGTTCTGCTGGATGAGCATGGATACACAAAGATGGTCTACCTCTGGCCGCTTGGTGTTCTCGTGTTTGAGATGTGCTGTGGCTGGAGCCCTTTCTACGCCGAGGACACGCAGCAAATATACAAGAATATCGCCTTCGGAAAGGTGCATTTCCCTCGTGATGCGCTCAGCACCGAGGGCCGGAACTTTGTCAAGGGTCTGCTCAACCGGAATCCCAAGCACCGTCTTGGCGCAAACCGCGATGCCGAAGAACTTAAGGCGCACCCCTTCTTTAAAGACTTTAAATCCGTCATCAGCTGCGCGGACGCTCTCACCACAACACCACTCCGCCACTCCGCCAAAACGCACCGTCATCACCCTTTTGCCAAAGCTCGCTTCCATCGCCGTGATATATATCACACCTCGCCTGACTTGGGCCCGCCACGGTTTCATGTCCGAGGAAATGGCCCAGGCCAATTTTATACATCACCCGCCGCAACAGAGTCAGTTGTGAGGGGAGAACCATGGTCCACGTGTTGGAGGTGTGAGCATTGCTGTCGTCCATTGTACGAGTACCCCTGCGTACTGACTGCTGCCAAGCACCAAGGTGACCCGGGAAAGAAGGATCCGGCAGACCCGACGAGACGCCGCGCACCTCGCCGCAAAGCGTGGTGTCAAGGCGATGGGTGACGATTACGACGATGATGATGATGGGTGACGATGACGGCGAGGAGGATGAGGAGGATGAAGATATTCTTCGTTGCCTTCGGATATGCAATATTCTCCGGCTGCCCACCGAATTGCGGAACTGGGTCCACGATTACATGCTGGACTTTGAGCATTGGCCGAAGCTGCATGCAGACCACTACGAAAGCCAAGGCCACGACAACAGCCGCATCGAATGGCCCGACCGTGATGTCCACCCTTTACTATTAGCGAACAAACGGGAGGCGGTGTACATCCTTCGCCGGAAGACGCTTCGGTTACCGCATTCGACGACCCTCAACAGCCCGATTGCGAATGGGACCTTGGTAGTCAGACCGTTGAGGTCCGCCGTCAACGTATGGACCAAGTCGCACAAGCTGCAGGAGCTCGCCATTGCAGACAGCGGAATCTCGGGCCGAGCAGGAGGAGGTCGGGGGCGCGCCGGGTTGGATCCTGTACGAGGTCGGGAAAATCCTCCGTACGACTACTGTCTCTACTCACGGATCCTCGGTGATGCACTGCCACGCCCTCGATGGCACCGCGAATTTGACAATGTCGTCCCGTATACTCGGGCGGGTCGCCTACATCCACCTGACATTACCACCGGGTCGTACGCCCGAGCGTCTGCGTAAGTCCGGCCAAGGTACTCGAATCCACATTGCATTACAGACCTCGTTCACACCTCCGAATTCCTCTCGCTAAGTGTTTCGCAGACCGTGCAGTCCGACCAGCGACATTTCCCCGTGCCGCCATACGCTGGCCCCCCGGCGGCGTCCTCGAGCTGCCGTATGTAGGGATATCCAGCTACATCTTGCCATTACCGGGCCCACTGGTGCTATTTCAACGAACTCGGAAGAATGGCAACGTCACACAGGCCAAGTCTCCGTCAGAGGCTCCGTAGGACAACAAGGAAGACACTCCATCGAGAGAGAAATAGAGAGGGACGAAGTGGGTTTTATGGAAATGTACGATGAGGGTGACAGACGAGCAGGTACCCCGACGCACAAGGCGATGTCATTGTTATAAATTGCGTGGGGCCACTTCTCTTTGTTGACGGGTAGCGAGATTTCCCAATCAGCGCCGATGAAGTTGGTTGTTCCGATTTCCAAGAGGTATCTGGCGAGATGGAGCTGTGGGGCATGATAAAGTCTGATGGATGGACGGATGACCCCACCCGTTTCGCCGATAGGGACTCCAGAAGCTATATTTGAGCCGGCGCTGCCCCCAATGCCAGCCTTCTCTCAACACCAAGGCTCGCTATCTTCATACGAATCTTGCTCTCTTCCCGGTCTATAACCACCACATTCTTTCTCGCCCCTCACTCGCACATCTACCTTTCGGAAAAGAGCACGGTCCATCACCACAAAGTTTTGCGCCAGAAGGTGGAAGAGGATGGTGGAGAAGCAACCGAAGAGGTTCTCCGAGAGTAAAGATTGAGGAGCTGGATGCTTCGTCGCTCGATGCGCTCAGCACGCTTGGCGACCTGACGGCAGACGGGTCGGTGTTCGCGCCACTCAAGGTTGTTATCTACTACGACGTTGAGCATTTTCGCGAGGGCTTGCACTTCGCTGGGCTGGAAGAGCGGGACACGAGATATCCTCACATCTACACTCAGAACTCCCAGTTTATAGGCTCGGCCCGCGCATGTCATCGGAAGAGGAAGCAAATTGTACAATGGGAACAACGGGTGTCAGTCGAGTAACATATCAAACCACGTTTCGTCTCAATTGGAATCGTCCTACCACCCTTTCCCAGTCCGGACCGCGGCTCGCCACGCAGCACTTGATTTCACCCATCCCAATCGCGCACGCCGAGCTCCATGTCGTCGCCACGGAATGGCATCGACCTGTAAGCCGCCCTGTCACGTCCAACGCCGAGACGAACCTGACCGACTCGAGCATGATGTCAAGCAATGAATGCTCCCCCCAGGAGCCTCTACCCGAAAAGGACTCCGAGCTCGAGTCGAACCCATCCTCCCCGGCCGGGGACACGCACGTCCAACGCCCGGCCACTCCCTTCCTGCGCCGCCCCTGAAATGCCCTGCCGGCCGCCGACAGGAAGATGCGGGACTGCGCACCGCTCGTCCCGCCAATCGGCACCTCGATGTCGTCGGCCAGCGGTGGTAACACGCGCGGCAGGTTGAGCCCGGAGTGGCCGACGCCGCCGCTGGCGCCCATGGAAGATGGTGCTTCTACATCTACATCTACCGCGGCGAGATCTCCTACGCCAGTCACGTCCATGCCAATATCGGTCCCGATGATCGCACCATCCACCGGTTCGGATTCCGCCCCATCGTCGGATGAGCCGGGATCTCAATCACGGCATCTGAATCCCATGGAAACATTCTTGGAACGCGCTGACTCCTCTGTGCCGATGGCATTGGAATTGAGATCCCTGGAATATTCGCTCCATTTGCCTCGAATCCCCCCCACCCCCACTTGGACTTCAACGTCCTCGGTCTGGTCCTGAGCGCCAAAACTAAGCGGTGAAAGACCAGGGCTTTGAATCCGAACGGAGACGTGTGTGTGTGTGTGTGTCTTCGAAGTGTGTGCGGAAGAGAGGCAGGCACTGATGGACCAGAAAGCCGAGGTTCCACGCAAGGGTCAAGATCGTGGGGGAACAACCCCGCAGAGGAGAGCGGTGGGAAGAAGACGGTAAGTGAACCCGATTCACCTTCGAGCAGGAACCGAAGTGGTTGCCGATAAACGTGAGAAATTCGATGGTCGTTTTGGCGAAGAACGGGAGGTTGGATGTCGAGCATATCTGCTGATTTCGGCCAAGTATGAGACCACGAGGGTATTTTCGTGCATTACTTTCAATAAAGTGTCATTTAAGACAACATCATCACCAAGTGATGGCTCTACAATCATCGGTGACTGCCCAGACGTCGAGCTCCCTCCCTGTTTCATTCCCTATTCGCCTTTGTGCAAGATCACATCCTAAAAGAAATCATCCCGCTGCATCCATTAGCCCCCAAACGCCGAATTTTCGGCTCAACAAACTCATTGCGTCCAACCGGAGCCGGCAGGGAATGGCTCCCCCATGACGCCCGTGTATCCAGAAGGTTGAAACATCCAACCGCTTAGGAAACCCACGAGTCTTTCTAGTGCAGCATCTTCCCAACGCGTCTGAAGTCAGGTCGGCCCGTGGATGACTTTACCACTCTTTAGATGTAGAGACGCAGCCAGATCGTCTGGGAGCCCCAGTCTTTTGAAAGTACCCTCTCCGCTTATGTCCGATGAAGTGATATCTCCCCAGCCGACGGCCCCTTTTACTCAATCATGCTTTGCATATCTCCCCGGGTGTCGTTGACGGGTAATACTTGTCCTCTCGCATCTTCTGTATCAGCCCCCTTCCATAACTGTTGCAGCTGGCCATGCTGTAAAAAAGCGGGGAGTAAATCGAACACCTTAACACCCACGAACGCACTCGGATTATGCAAAATACACAATAGACGAAAGAAGATACGACCACCTATAAGCGATCTATTCGTCGTATTCTTCCACTCGTGTATCGTCCCCAAATAGAGAGACTCTGGCCATCGCACTTGCGCATCACACAACGCAAAACATGCAACATACACGAAGCACCCAAAGGACGCAGGGGATACAGAACCCTCGCAACACCCGTGACTGTAAGCGAACTCTTCTTCTCTACTCTTCCTCGTTGGCTTTCTTATAGTCCTCGACTTGAACTCGCCAAACGGCTCTCAATTAAAGGCACTGGCTGCTGAGGACCGATCTGGACCGAGACGGGATGAAGGCATGTAAGGTGAAAGAGTTACTTATTAAACACGTAACTAAATACAAGTGACTTTAACACTGGCCGTTTGCGGTATATCTATATTTTTTTCCTCGGGACATGTGTTTTTTTCCAACGTAAACTCTCATCACCACCACCACCAAAAGACAACGACAAAGACCAGACGACGATAGCCATAGCCATGTCCAGGACCAGCACCCTACCTTCCCGTACCTACTACCTTCTAGACGCCTCGAGCGACCCCTACATCCCGGGCTGGCCCGCTAACCACGCTAAGTTGACCGCGTTATTCAACCCGGGAAACTCGGAAAACCCGGAAGAACCGGAAACTTCTGAGAACGGCGATGACGGATGACGATGGCGACACCAACAGCAACACTAACAGCAACAGCAATAGCAACGGCGATGGTGAGGACACCAGCAGCCTATCTTCCCGTACCTGGTACCTTCTAGACGCCTCGAACGACCCCTACGCCCAGCGCCAAGCTGACCGCTTTCTTTAACCCGGAAGACCCTGGGAACGGCGACGGCGACGGCGAAAGTAACCGTAATCTCTATTCTTAGCTCTTCGGCTCCCGATGTGGCGTCGTGAGACGGTCTACCCACAATGCCGTTTGTCGTCCTGTTCCCCTCACGTCAAAAAGGCCACCCTTGCTCTAATGCGGGGCTGGACCAACACGAAGACCGTTCGCGTCCTTATTTACAGACACTAAAAGATTGAATCCAGAAGCAAGTGGCGGTCGTGGATGAGAGATGGCTTAGGGTATCGTGTGATGGTAAGCTGGCCCGATGGTTAACGAGGAGGTTCTATAGATGTAAAGTAACTTTGTGTTGGTGGGATGTCATCCGCGGATGGGTCGTCGGCGGTAGACGCCGTTGTCGATAAAGTCCTACACTTTCCTCTTCCGATTGGACGCGGTACCCTAAAACGGCACGAAAAAGCAAGACGTCGTCTTCTCGCGTCGTTGATGTGGACGGTTGCCTTGTCCATGCCGTTGGAAGACTAAGAACGCGGGCTTGGGGATCGGTCCTCTAGTCAACGAGTTACGTGTGCAGCACCGCACCGCGGATGCGTTTAATCCCGACGTACCGTCGGCCTCGAGCCGGACGGCGGGAGGGACGATCGGGTCACCAGAGGAGCCCTTAGACCCCTATGTACCTCATCCTTCCCTTAGTGCTCTTGCTCGTCGGCGGGCCGGGGGTCGCGGTGGGTGGCGATGGGCGGCGATAGGCTTCTAGAAGACGGCGTACTTGTTCCTAGCATCGGCGTCCTATATTTGCGGAGCGTCGTCGAAGAGACATCTTCTCCAAGACACCGCAGTAGCCTTATCTATAGACGCTAGTGTATCAGCTCGGTATCTTCTCGTCGGCGACAATTATCTGCCTTGGGTCCGCTGTCCGTCCGTTCGCGCCGAGCGGGCCGTTAAAGCGGTTCTCTGCTAGATCGACGTCGAAGCTGTGGGTGATGAGTATCAGGCCAGTATTCAGCCCTGTGTGGTCGACGACCCTGGTGGCATTTTGAGCGGTGCAGCACGGGAGAGAATGTCGAATGTTGCGCCTTTTAAGGACTTCGGGGGCGCGGCCTGTCGAGGCGTTTCAATCGGGTTACGACCCGTCGGCGGAGAGTCGAAGGCATTGTGGAAAGTCCCGGGCGTGTGGCGGTATTTAGGGTCGCCTAGACCCTGCAGCCTCTAACAGCGCATGATGAGCTGGTACTTATCGTCGACGGTTACTATAGGGTCGTCTTCGATCTCGTGGCTATCCAGTCCGGGACGATCGCCGCATCCTGGCGCGTGGAGCAAGGTAAGGTTCCGCGGGTTGTAGATGGAGTTCGTTCTTGGGCTTGCCGGCACCTCTCTCATTTGCAACACCCCCCCCGGATGGATTACCCACGGCATCGAGCCCGGCCCGCAACCCTCTTCATCGTCTTCGTCGACACACGTGTACGCCGAAAGGACGGTTTGCTCGAGGGCCTCTGGCACGCCGCGCGACGCGAGCCTTCGGGAGCGCCACATCGCCGACCGTAGACGGATCGCCTACTTTCAACAGCGGATGCCCTCGGGCGTCGCCTCTCTCGCCGTTTAGATCTCCATGGACAACGGTGCTTGGCGGGTGGCAGGGAACCGGAAAGTGTCCTCCTCCCATCGCCGTACGCATGCCGCGGAATGCGCTTGGGCGATTAACGGGTGACGGAGATGAAGGCCGGGGAAACGAGCAGTCGGAGGGCCCCTGGCGAGGCCTGCTCGGCGCGGAAACACGGCAAACATGACGCAAGCACGGCCGAGAAACATGACGTTTGCCGGCTGACTGCTCTGAGGCCCACCTCCGCGGTGCTGGTCGACGGTCATCCGCTGCCTGGGTCTCGTATCGGAATGTCTCCTCGCTAACCCGGTCCCCCACCGCCACGACACGAGTACACTCGACAGCGGTAGACCGTCGAACTCGGCGTTCGCCCGTCCCACTACGGCGTTGCGTCTGGCGCGAATATATCCCCGGCAGTAATATCGACGAGTTTCTCATCCCCCCTTCGGATTTAAACACCTCCGCCGGCGAGGGCGTGTTCATCCATCGAAACCCAAGACGGTCGTCGGGCTACGGACGGCGGTGTAGCAACACCCCGGAAAGTTGCGAACCATAGACAACCGCCATCTGGTAGCGAATGGGAGGAGAATGGCACAATGTCGACGCGGTTTATCCGCGTGGACTGGGATCTGCGAGGGCTCGATTTCGTCGGCGCTTTCTTCTTGTTCATTACTGTCGGTCTGAACACCAGCAGGACGGCTTCCCGTAGGTTGAAGCGGAGGGGAGGGGGTTCGATGTATGTAATGATCATGAGAGAGAGATGTTGTTGAATGTCCAGGCGTCCCGTGTAAATGCGATCCACTATGGCGCATATGTAAACTATGTATCTCGATGTGTGAACAGGTGGTGCCCGCTGGTTCTGTGACCGACTGAATAAGATAATGGGCGAAGGTTTAAACGTCTCAATTCGTCTGGCTCGTAGTATACTCTTTTTTTATATATAATAGTTGGACGTTTCTATTGCAATGAACGATGAAGAACGATCGTATTAGACTCCTACTAAGGAGTAGTATAAGGAGTAGAGGGGAGGGTCACCCGAAGGTGCCTTTATAACCTAATACGGATAACTAAGCTATCTACTAGTACTAAAATAGCTTATATTATAATATACCTCCTTCGCGTAGTGCTAAATTAGATAGTACGTAATATAAAAGAATAGTATTAAGATTTAAATAAGTAATAAATCTACTTATATCGAGAATCGACCTTTAAACTAGTAAAAAGAAATAAGTTAAATAACTAGAAAAGAATCTTCTATAGTATACGCGCTTATAAATTAACTAACTAGATAGGCGTAGCCTAGTAGAATTTATTTATTTTATTTATTTAGTTTAACGTCCCTCTAGAGTCTTAGACTATTAGGGACGGGGCTAGGCCCGTTTCTATCTACTTATCTAAGTAGGCGTTCGGTGCTTATATTCGGAATTCGTATAAGGAACGGTGCGCTTAAAAGCTTATTACCTCTAGATATAGAGGGAGAGAGAATGGCGCCTAAAGTTAAGGTAAAAACTCCGAAGAGAAAACCCATTAACTAAAGACTTAATAATAGGAAAATAAAAGGAAAAATAAGAGAAATAAGAGAAAGT
>JAFISB010000368.1:0-18779 GCA_022560015.1 Diplodia mutila | reverse complement strand
CGGACCACCCAGAGGACCGGGCAAATGAGTCTTGTGTTCGCAAATTCTTCCAAGAGCGAGCACTAGAAGGACTATCGCGTTCCCGATGGTACGCTCTATATAGTTGCCTCTGGTAGGTGGGGTTCCGGGCTCCGGTCCAGGAATTGGGCCATTATTTGACCTCTTGCGCTTAAGGGGAACGGTGAGAGGGGCGTCCGGAACGGCAAACGGAGATCTTTTATTGTGGTTGCCAACATCCGGGCTATACCGTTGTATGAACCTTTCAACCATGGACGCCAACCGCTCCTTGTCCAAGAAGGGCTGCAAAGGATGCATATGGCTCAAGTAGCTGTGGTGTAAGCGTTTCACAGTCCGAACGTCCAGTTCAAGGGTTCCATCCGGATTCAGATCGCCCCGGTCATGTTGCGGATCTGATCGATGAATGTCGGTTCCCGTGGGTTGTGCAGTAAAGCCGATACCCCAGCTGTTGGTGCCTGGTGAAGGCGTGGGAGTGCTGACGATGTCATCCCCAACGCCTTCCGCTGCTGGACTGCCTCCATGTGTACCATCATAGAGGTCTTCCCCTTCGCCTCTTCCGTAAAGCTTGAGCAACCCTCGGTTTTCCTCTTGCTCCCTGGGGTAGTTCGTTCCACCAGGGATTACATCATTGAAAAATGGTTTCATCGCAGACCAGTCCGTCAAAATGTTGTGGGCGGCGGTCGTATGGTCGGCGGGTAATGTAATCTCACCCTCGAAAGAGTCCGAGACCTGCGCCGGGTGCCCTTCGGTCTGCAAAGCGCCTGGAGGCAAGAGATACTTGGGTACCGACAGCGCATCAGCCACAGGGGTCGGCGGCTCTGATGATGGTCCATATTCTTCTGCTACAGTGTGAGTTGGGACGGATGGATGGTCCGATGGAGTCGTAAACGTACCCTCTCCATTCTGATGGCCCCGGAGCTGCCGCTCTATTCTCTCAAGGCGGCCCGGAATGGACGCAAAGTTATCCATCAGCGTGCTGACCTTCGTCGCGATGTCATGCAACGTGCGGTCTTGCCTGCTATACCGGTGAGCATGCTGCCAAAAGGGCGGTTTAGGCCGAGAATAAAATGCTTACTTTGGTGGGGGCACTTCTTTGTACTCGCATTTCAGGCCGGACTCGCGGCAGAAATGGCACGGGCGTGCTTCATCGCACTTCTGCTTGCGGTTTCGGCAGTTGTTGCAGGCCTAGGCGTGTAGTGTGAGTGTGGCAGAGGGCGACATGGGCGAGAGCGAGAGCACATACCTGCACAGCGCGCACTTGGCGTTTGCGGCCGGCGCCCACATAGTCCGTAGCTTGGCCGTATACACCTGGTTGACCGTAAGGTGAGGGGTGGTAGTCCGGGGTAGGACCCATGGGGGGCGGAAGGGGAATGTAATGGTCCGCGGGCGGAGGGTAGGGAACCGACGCAGTACCATTCATGTGAGGATCACAACTGGGATGGAAACCTTGAAAGCGAGACTAGTACGCGGTACAGTTAACAGATTCGTTTCAAGCGTATGGAGCGTTCAGGTTTAAAGATATGGTTGAAGCAAAAGCCAAGTTTGAAAGGATCATACATTATGGTTATTGACAGAAAAGAAAAGCTCCGAGGATTGAGGAGAGCCGTAACTAGCCAAACGTTGACGTCCACAATTGGCTTCTGCCATCATTTGCGAAAGGTCGCTAAAAGTTTGAGCTAGATCTTGGTGTTCGAGTAGTCGAAGTAGGAGACCTGATATGGTGCGAAGTCAGAACAAAAGTACCACTAAATTGAATGATAGGTTCAGGGGAGATATTGCAAGTCCTCACGTTTTTTATAGTATGAAGTACACAACGACGACTGTCTAGACTGCGAAATGGCGATTTACTTCGGAATCAATACACCTTACTTTGCACAGAAATCTGACCCCGGTTCGATGAACGCTCACGAGCGAAGGCTAGCAAAAGCAAGAACCAACACAGATTGGACAAGAAAATGTAGCTTTACCCGTAAAGTTGGAACGAGGTAAGCCTTGAACAGCTAAACAAGAGGATTCCTTTCGGAGCCGCCAACTAGGCCGAAGTATTGACGTAGGTGTGCTTCAGTAAGTGAACTAATAGATGTGTCGTCAGCTCGTCATTGATCGAGTTCGCAATTGAGAAAGCCTCAACGGCTTACAAGTTGAAAATGCGGAGAGTGTTGTCCTTATATGTTACTGCTTCAACAAATAAACGCGAGTACCTACCCTAGCACATTGTCGGAGAAGCTACATTTGCGGAGCACTCTCACCCGAGAGGAAATGGTTCAGGTCGCAGCAGAAGATCTAGGAACCCATCATAGGCGAAAATGCATGACATACCGAGTTGAGCACAAGCACGGCACGGGGTTGACTGGAATCCCCGCTAGTGTGCCGACGGGAGGATTTGGCGCATTCCCATTTCTTGCCAAACCACTCGAACTTGGCTGCATGCGCCACCGCTGTGCGAGCACCGGATAATAGCCTCTGCTAGCACCATCGGCGGTTGTTGTTACAGCTCGCTTTAAAATATCTACACTACTACCACCCTTGTCGTAGACTCTTAGATCGTATGTTGATTGTGATCAGTTCCAAGCTTGAACCCACAGTGAACTTGGTGCACACCTAGAAGCCGAGGATGATGGATGATTTGGGAGCCGTGATCTCAACTGCACCCATAAGTAAGTTCTCGCCCGAAAGAGGCGCTAATGCCGTGCTGAGACATGCAGGTGAGCACCGACACTTGTCCATGCATGCCATCCTGGGCGTTTGTCATTGATTGGTCTCATTACCCTTGGCGGATTTTGTCGCTTGATATATCACGCCCTATCATTGGGCGATCTTGGTGGGTTAGCAGCTCATCCCGCGCGTATCAGTGCATGTTGCGACAAGCGTGCACACAAAAGCTACGGGTTATCCGTTCTACTTGGCCCTTGATCCTTGTCTGTCCTTTATCTACCTGCTTGTTCAGCTCCTCCCCCATTTGATGGTCCGCTCTTTAGCCCTCCAGCCTTCCCTCAGGGTCCTTATTCCCAGTGCATCATGTCGCGTCTTTACATCGCTAAACTTTAGACGGAAACGTACAGGTAGCCAGCCTTACTTTACTCAGATTATCTGCGCCATTACCATGTTAAGAAGTCAAAATGCAAGCGACATGCAGCTGCTGCAACGTTAAGGACCTCTGGTTCAGCATGGCGCGACCGATTTGCATGGGTCTGTGCAACGCTTGTGATTTGGCTGCAGAGCATCGGAGCATCGCGCTTGTCCGACACTGAACTACTGCGTTTTTCCGTCCGATGGTAATACTTGTGGGCGCACCAGGCATGGAGGCGCCGCCACTTGTTCCAAATGTATTGCGCGCGGGGCTCATCCTGGCGAGAGATCAGCGGTGTGCCGTTGGCAATCCGTATTTAGTAGCACGGCTGTCCACCTGCAAGTGTCTGCCGAACATTGCGAGCTTTTGCCGAACACTACGAGTGTCTGCCGAACACTGCGAGTGTTTGCCGACTCTGAGTAAGCCACCACAGCTGATCCAAACTTTGATCTGTTGACTAAGCCCATACAGTCACAAATGGGGAACACCTGGTCCAGTTACTTTCCCGACATTGCAGAGGAATTAGCGAATCGAAAGTTTCCAACGAAGAACGAAATCCTGATAGCGGACGTCCTCACCACAACCCTTCGAGAAACTTACAGTCCCCAAGACGCTTCAAAGCCTAAAAGCATCAAAGAAGTGACGAAGCTTTACGAAGAGGGCTGTAGACATGTCACGGCATCAAGTGAGACTCTTGAAAACGGAATCAATTATTTTCAAAATATGGCGGACGTCATACAGAGCATGGAACTTTCGATAAAGCGCCCTTTTGACACGGACCCGGGCGAGAATACTGTCAAGGAGTTTTTCTGGATGGTTGCCTGCGTCCTGGGCCATGATGTTTCTCTGATGCTTTGGTGTACAGCCTCGAAGAAAATGAAATCATTGGCATCAATCGGAAGAGCGGCGCTCTTTTCCCACCTCGCTGCAAAAAGAGAAAGCTGCATCTCTGCTCTCCGTACAGCTCTTAGAGGCTACGGCCTAGGCGAAAAGTGGAGAGAGACTTTCAGCCATATTGAAGAGCTTCGAGGCCTTCAAATGACGGAGCATACGGACGGCAGGCCGGCGAAGCGGCGGAGGAGGAGCATTGAAGGCAGCAGCTTGCACGCCGGAGGTTCGCCTGCTGTATCTTCCTCGGAAACCCGCAACAGCGTCCTGGACCCAGAAACCTCAAGACACGAAGACGCACGGACGACTCATTCGACTCTATCATGTCGCTCTTCGGAGGACAACAACCGTCCTGGTCAACGTTCAACGGATGCTGAAAATTCCCTTTCGAAGGATGCGCGAATACTACTCCCGATCCTCTTTTGTCTCAACCAAAAATCACCTATCAGTATGCTCAGGCGTGCGGCTCAGAAACAAAAGTTCTGGACAGAGAACGGGGACGTGGGACTCAGATCTCCTGCGGACTCAAGCTTGGATAACATGCTTGTGGCCATTCTAGGCGATGATGCGAAGCTTTTCGCTACGTTGGAGTGCCTTGCTGCGGCTGGATATGTTGAGGACCCGCGGAGCGATGGCAATGTCACCACAAAGGACCCATCCTACCACCCCAAAGACAAAGCAGCTCTGCCAGAGCACAGGCTGCAAGCGTTGAGGCTCGTAGTTCATGCAACTGTGCTGCACACCGGGCTTGACACGAGGTGAATTTTTCCCAAGAGAATTGCATCTCGTATGGCTAATGCAGATAATCTTCTTAGATTTGGACAGATTGGCAGGGCGCAATTGCATCAACTGCAACATGTCCACGGCTATTACAGCGGACTCCATGGTGCTAAACTAATCACCACCACCGACGGGCATAATCTCGTTGCCGCACTTCTTGCGGCCTCTCAGTTAGGCAATCTTAAATGGAAAGAACAAGCGTTATCCAAAGCAGAACATATACTGGATGACCACAACGACTCTTCTCTTCGAATGTCCCTCGGCGTACGAAAGGTCGTCTTTGCACGTCTTACCGGCGGCCAGAAAACGTGGGAACCCATTTCATGTACGAGGAACGTCAAGACCAAGTCAATCTCAGCAGAAGAGGCATTTGCTATTGCCGAGTTCTATCTAGAACGAAGTGGCGATCTGCATAAAGCTAAAGATTGTTTGGAGGTGATAGCCCCGATGAGAACTCCTCCTTCTCAGTTCGAGCAGTACATCTCGCTCAGGAAATCGTTTCACGAGGCAAAAATTGCTCGCTACTCTGGAAACTTTGAAAGAGCAAGAGATGTTTTGATGAACATGTTCGCCCAATCTAAAGCCATTCCTTATGGTCAACAGGTTTTTGCTAGTACGGCACTGAATCCTTTGAGTCATCTAGCGGAGATCAGATGCGAACTCGGTGACATTGAAGGAGCATTCACAGCTGTGGACAAGGTCGTGAAGCCCACCACTTTATCCCACGGCGCGAAAAAGTTTATAAGACTCCGCTTCGTTGTGGCAGAGTTGCAGCGCCTTCAGGAGAAATACGAAGAGGCCCTCAAGACCTATATGGAAGTTCAAGAATGGCTCAGTATCCAAAGTCGTGATACGACGATCGAACAGTTCTCCTTTCGCCTACACGTCGGTCAAGCTCAGGTCCACCAAGTTCAGAAAAACTTCAGGAAAGCTCTAGGCGAATGGGAAGAAGCCCTGAAAGCTTGCGATTCATGTAGATGGAGGGAAGGATACGCACATGTGATTGTTTGGTATTCAATGGCCGAGTGCAGGATCAGACTGGGCGACTTGCAAGGCGGCATTGAATATTGCAAAAGAGCAAGCAAGCGATTCAAGGAGACAGGCCGTCAATATTGGTATGCAGGACTTGGGACGTATTGGCTTGACAGCATCGTGGATGGGATAGGAAAGGAACTTTCGGACAAGAGCAGGGAGTTTCTGGAGCTACCACCTCCGAGACATCAGAACATGCTTAACAACACCGACTCAACAGGAGCTTCCGGTAGCCAGCACTTGTAGCTCATTTGCGATACCTATTTTGGTGGCGTATTCGATTGCGTTTTCCGCGTACTCAAATGTCTTGCCCTCCGTTTCTTCCTTTATTTCCTTGTCACAAATATGTTTCTATTCTACTCTTTCCCAGGTTTGCGTGGATCGTATTGAGCGGTCTATTCATGACGTTGACGGAGAATATCATCCAAGAGCTGTTTATTCCTTAGGAAGCCTCTATCGTCTGCTCTGTGTAGGCCGCCGTAAGAGGCGCGCTTTGCTGTAATTGATAGGCAAGCGTCTTCTCTGTGCCCTTTTTCTGCATAATTCACGCGCCTCTCTTCCCCTTCGGCGGCGGAACCGCTGATGATCGTAGCTCTGACACTTAAATCAGCGTCTTGAACGCGAACGGTACTGAAACACGTTGGTGTGTGCCGCCTCTCCACCTACATCAGTTGTTCTTCTAGCGAAGTCGGCCTCGCTCTTCTTAGAAAGTAAGTCACCGCCAATTGATAGAGACGGCTGCTTGGCTTGCTCAGCCAAAGAGCCTGCGCTACTTCGATATCATTCTCGGTGCCAATCTTCTCGCTTGCACCAGCGTGAAGTGCAGCGCGGTCGTCTTTTAGAACCGTCAACTTGTTAACATTGTCTGCTTTAATTGGGTACCACTGGCGACCCCGACCCCATGCCCCTCGGAAGGCCGTCTCCAGCCATCCAAGGTGCGACCTGATAATCTCGTCGTCCTCTCCCATCCCAGAGAAAACGTGCACCTTGACCCCATCTCTCGAGCTCTTTGTAACTCCGCAGCACTTGACCTCCTTTGTGGCTTCCCGATTTTCTAGCGCTGTCTGCAGCTGCGTGCGGATATCCCCGGGGCTTGTGGTTTCGACATTGGCACTGGTGGCATCGAGCTCGATCGCGCGCGGCATCGTGTAAGCCTTAGGAACAATGGCGTGGTTTGTATGCGCTGGGGCAGCGTCGATGAACGACTGACTGCTGCTTGATGGTGTAGGTAGGCCTCCTCGGACCACGTTCGCGTATGTGGCGTTAATCTGGGACCGCGAGCTTAGCTTCCCGCGCGTCCACTCTACGAAAGCCGCCATCTGCTTCGCCATCTTCACGATGCGAGTTGAACCATTGGAAATCCATTCCCGAATTCCCCGAAGTTGTCATAAAAGTCAACGTTGACTATTGGAGGCTTAATTCCAAGCCTCTTTGCCATAGAAATGAGGCGGAACTGGACAAGGACGAGTCCGAACAAGAATTCTCACGACTGATGACGAAATTAAACCTTCCCGATCCGCCGTCGTTACACAATCTATCAGTCCTTTCGGAACGCTACGGGCACAACAACCGGTTAGAGGCTTGTTTTTAGAATCTCAAGGGGGGAGTCGTATTCGAGCAACAACACGGTCAAACCCTAATACTGCCTTCCTATATTCCGCATGCGACATTCTCAATCGGTTCTAGCATTCTGGTTGGACGGACGATGGAGACGGTGGAGTCTTTCCCCAGGCGCCTGATAACTTCCCACTGGATCGCAATCACATAATGGTGGAAAACGTTGAGAACAATACGCTCACAGCTAACTAGCATGTTAGGAATCTTCTGGGGGATCTGGAGCGCGCTTTGGAGGAGTCAGAACCAAATTACCTTGAAACTATCAAGGATGTATGGAGCAAGACTAAGGCTGAGATTTTGCCGCGCCTTACCGGAAGCCTCAGAACTAAGGCAGTGGAGATCTGGGGGCCGAAGTTATCTAAGAGTGACTTTGGTACTATGGAATGCCCGCTATGCACGTTCGAAGCGCAGGGTTTTCTGATCATTGGGAACGTCATTTCAGAGCTTGGAAAGGAAATCCGGCCCAGCAGATCGATCGGTCTTTCAGGCAGTCCGGCAAAAGGTCACTGAATGGTGGCGGACATTCAGTCCGCCGAAAGAGAGTAGCTACAGGGAAGGCAGCAACAACTAGGGATAACTAGTTTGTAGATTTCCATTCCTTGGGTGTTAATAGCAAAAAAATACTTCGATTATCAACACCACCCTACGTGGAGGATTTCTCGCCAGAGGCTTTCTCGTGTGTCAGCCATTGCCACTATCCACCGATTCTTTCTAACGGTATTGTCTGTTTTCTGTTGAATAGTGTGAATACGGTCACACAAAGTAAGAGAGGTGATAAGTTCACCATCCGATTTATGTGCGAAACCTGTGTGCTCTCCTTCGCGAATATGCCGAGCATCGAAGACTTGAATTTCTGGATAAAGTTGGACAATAGTCAAGGTAAGCACCATCACCGTCATCCGCCGCATGCAGCGATCATAGTTTTAAGTGCTTTCTGAGACTTTCTTAGCAAGATAAGTTAGAGCGCGCTTGAAAAAATCCATGTTTGGAAACAAAATACCCAGTACGATTCGGATGGGTTTCCTTAGCGTTAAAGCTTGTGCTCGTAGGTAATGCGACAGTTCTTGTAGCCCATCCCCGTAGAGTGGGAACACGCATCCAAATCGGGCTCTCCATAGCCTACAGAAGTCCAGACTGTGGAATAGAAAGGGTGAGGGGTTCAAGGCAAACTGAGCATCAGTAGGCTGTATCTCGAAGAATTCTTCCGTTGAAAGAGATCGAAGGAGCTGCAAGTAGTCCATGGGATTGGTGTGCCGCCTGATCCTACGACGTATATCGTACTGATGCATCAGGTTCTCCATAATAGAGGTTCCGAGCTGATTTCCAAGAGAGTCATGCAGGTATTTGGTCTGTGAGAGTTGACTGCTTGTATAGTATATGCAAATCCTCCCGCTAGCTTTATACTAAAAAAGTCTGTAATGATTACACAGAGGAATATAGAAGAGAGTTTCCTTTCGTACAGACCTGGGAAAGCTTGTCAGGTGAACTTCTCTTCCCTCATATTTCTTCAAGGAAACTTGGAGAGACGGTGGTACGGAATTTGGTTAGACATCCCAGCGATTTAGTAAAAGTTAACATCTGTTTAGCAGTGCGAGTATTGAGGTTGATCGCTGCTGTTCCTCGATATTGTGCTACATACGGTGGTATATAGGCACGAGGAATACGAGCAGATAGAGGTAAAGAACGTGGGGTAGCGGATAACGATCGTGGTGTTGAGTTAATATACATACTTTCTCATAATGAGTAAAAGCGTTTGCAAAGGATGACGCTGTCTGACATTTAGTGATGACACTAGCAGTCCCGCACACCATGCAGCAGTACCTTCCGCATCAAATATTACGCGTCACACATCACACATAGTACCCCCATAACACATGGCGCCATAGCGTAGATCAACCGCCAGGATAGCGGTTCCAGGTTCCCGCATACCTACTTAGAAACCGTGGTGAGGCGCGCAACTCCGCCTCGCTTACCCCTTCTAGCCTTTTCGACTCGCTTCGGGGCTATAACCCACCCCTCGGCAGTGTGAGCTACCGCAAATAAAGCCTCAAGTCTCACTACGAGACATACCCCAGCGGGATACCACCCTTTTGCCAACATTTTCTCGTATTAGACCCCTTACCGTAGTCCCTGCTACTTTGGGATGATGTTGCTCAGATACACCCTTTGATATGAAGCGGGCAGTGACACGGCAGCCTTAACCAGAACCGCCCACTCGCATTGATTGTGCTGCAGTCCATGGTTTTCGGATTCATGATACGGAAGAGATGCCGATAATTGGGGCATCTCATTAGTAAGCATATTTGGGTGGTGGTCAATAAAAGCAGAGTCATTCGTAGTGACGATAACCTCTTCTTTTTTCCAAGTGGGGGTTTGCTGAATTATGACAGGACGCGCAGCTTGCTTCCTCTCTCGAGCTTCTTTTCACCGACACATGTCGCTGCACGGTAACATAAATCTTGCGTACCCAAAACTTTCCTCAACTGTGGCTCGGTCACACAGGTCATGGCATGGTATGACATTCTCTAGTGGAACATTCTGTAGCGGTATAAAACGGATGTCCTAAATGAAAAAAAAACATCCCATGCTTCTCTTAGCTTTTGCTTGCAATGTTGAAACCCGTATAGTACAGTCAGATGCCGCGAACACCCACCGTAGTGAATTAAGTTTGCGCCCCTACATAGATAATTCATCCGAAAGGTCAAACACGTTGCTAATCGGGTCTGAACTAACCATACTTAGGTCTCCTATAACAGAAATGACAACGAAACCCAGAGCCGAGGATATCCACGTGCCAATGCTGCATTGTTTGGCTATAGGCGGGCTTTAGAGTAGATGGAGTGCGTCACTAGAAGGACGCGTGCAGCGACTCAAAGCCTTTCGCTACTAATGCATCAAAACATCCGCCGGCGGGTAAGGCGTGCAGATATTAGTGGATGACAGCTAAAGGCTTGTACTCAAATTTCCGTAGATGCTAGAACTAACGAGACCAGCCCAATGAGCAAGATGCGTCTGCTTGCAATCACACTCGTCTAGGTGTGCCAATGCGTGTGCTGGCACCTGGACAGTGCCGATCGACAGCAGCCATGACGGCAGAACAAGGATGCCTGTGGCACAGCAGCTAGCGGTTCGCAGTTGACAGACGAAAGGCTTCATTACATTCTATCTCTGGCATCAGCAACTCCGCGCAGCCGCCAGCGCGTGAAGACGTCCGCCGCTGAAGAGTCCAAAAAGACGCCATCGATCCTACCGTTCGCCTCACGAACCTTCGTCGATCCCGATCTCCCGCCTACTTGCTACCTCCCATTGCTGTCCTTGGTGCTGGCCTCACTGAAAGACGCTATCCAAGACGAGCACATCCTCAACGTCGCCTTCTCAAACTTCACAGCAGTCAACAGCAGCACCACTCTGCAGACGCCTAACCTGAGCGGCAATGGATCCAAAAATTGCTACTCGCCAAATGAGCTAGCTCTCAAAAGCCATAGTAGCATCGAAGAGGTGCAGTTGGGCCGCACGGTCCTGCTCGACGGCACCCGGGCGCCTTCTACTGTCCCGCCAGATCCGTCGGCCGGTGACCTCTACCTCACTGGCATGCTTTACCCGCCTAACGCCAGAATTTCATCTTTCTATCCCGGCGGGGTGGGCATCTGTGAGCTCGTGGCATCACGTAATACGTATAACTGTCTCTTCTCTTCCTCGTCCCTCGCTCTATCTCCCACCTTCCCGGCATACACGTGGCGTCCGCGGCCTCTGCATGGGATTCAGATGTGCGTAGCCATTTCGGGCTCTCGAAACGGATCGTTCGCTGGGCGGGGGCACTTACGAGACGATGAGTGGTAGCGGACCAAGGCCGAATGTCCCGTTGGAAACGGAGACTCCTGCATGCGCGAAAGGACATGGGCCAGTATCTTCGACTATGCGCCGAATCGGGAATGTGTCCCTCTAGAGGGAGTCGGTAGTAAGATTACCCGTCGTATTGTGATGGGGGTGATTTCTTTCCTGTTTACATGATCCTTAGTTCTCAGGCTCCGGTCACTGCCGAAGCATGCACGAGATCCGAGCCTTAGTCACCCCTTAGCTACTTGCAACCTCAGGCCCCATAATCCACCTATAAAAAGGGTGTTCCTCGGCCGGTTGCGTAGATAACAAGAACAAACTCTCTGCTATCTGTTCTGCGACCTTTTGCTTTACCTGGCGTGATCCTCTCTCCTTACTGCCGGTTGTCGTTGCCCCTGCAAGCGACCTTGTCATCTTGGACTCTGTCCGAACGATTCCACCCTTCGTCACTGGGACACCACGAAACGCAATGCTGATGCAGCCCCGTTGCTAGGGTTGTGACATCAGAAGCACACGTGTCCGTGAGGGCAAAACTACCACAGCAGGTGATATCCAATAGCCCACCCGGTCCTGCATGGCATTGAAACTAGGGCATGGATGATATCTAATCCCCTTGACCCACCCGGACCGTACCGCTGGGGACACAACCAGCCCCCCATCCTGCATCTGTTTCCTGATCATGGTCAACAAGCATCGGCTGAGACATATCGATTAGGAAGATGGCAACAATAGTAGATGACGTGTCTCCATCAGGTACTTGCTGAACAAGCTGCATGCGGTGCACGAGTTGCCACCGGCATCGTATCCAATCAATGACAGTTGTGTCGTTCGACACCTGACGATTTACTCTTGACTCCAACGCGCGTTTGCCTGCAATAGAATTTGGCATTGTATCATTCGTACCGGAAGCTACCTTGCACAACAGAACATACCAGATCCCTCACAGCGCCGGCTCTAGAGCTGACATTGCTTGAGTAGAGAATAGCTGGGCGACATCCCTACGTCTATACTCAAGCACTTGAGATTCTGTCAAATTCTCCAACGTTGTTGTGTGTCCAGAGTAGCATGAAGCCTCAATCCCTCTCAGATCGACATGGCGAAGCTCCGGTCTTGCAGTAAAAAGATGCCGAGCAAAGAAACCCACAAGCTCGTCCTTCAGGTCCAGGAAGCTAAGAAAAGTCGGTCAATACTCATTAAACATGGCTTCTGATACTTACTCAGCACTGCCGATTGGCTTGCATAACTTCTCGCATTCCTTAGGTCCCCCAAATCCCATGACATCCAACAAGGGAGGCCGCGATGGTGCAAGTGGATTGAGAAGTCTAGAATGATCGTATAGGGGTAGAAGAAACAACCAGTAAGGACTCCCGCGGCCTCCTCCGTCGAATGAAAGTAGGCCGTGGAGTATCTCTCCCAGCTTTATGTAGTCTCCAAGATGTTTCCAACATGCCTGTTCCCTTCCCGTCTCTAGAATCCTGCAAACCATCTTCTTGACACGAACTTCAGCAGTCCCGTCCATTGTAGCCATATCTCCCAAGGCTTTTATGGATGGAGTCTCAATAGACCTGCCTTTCTTCTCTTGCTTTTTCTGCTTCTCTCTCTCCCTCCTCGCTTTTTCAAGCAATTTTCTTGTGTTTTTACACACTTGCTCGAACTCCTCAAAGTAATATATCTGTGCTAGCCATGCAAAGAAAATAGTTCTGTGGGGGCCGACTTCAACAAATTGGTGTGTCTGGCGAAAGTGAGAGGCCAGCGTCTCGCATGATGCATTGCCGTGATCAGTGATAGGCAGATGGTTTTTCCCAGCGATCAGAATGCTTCGAAGCTTGAGTAGTAGATCGGGGTTTGCGACCTCGCACATGAGCTGAAGTACACGCAGTACTGAGGTCATAGGGAAGGATTTTGGAGCTTGCCGTAAAGCGTCGACTAGCTTTTCACCGTCGAAGCCTCTCGCCTCGGCACATGCACGGATGTGCGTGTGCCACTGCTGGCCCTCCTGAGCCATCACGGCGCTCGGTGCGGCAATGGGGGTTGCCCTGTAGTTAAAGGACGCTATCTCAATTTTGACAGACTTTCGTGCAGGTTCGCCATTCGAGGGAGAAGTCTGTGTCCGCTTGGTTCCGGACGGAGTTGATCCCAAAGACATGTTAGATTGGTTCATCTTGTCAATGAGCCCCCCGTCCGACCTCCTACTGTTAAGTGTTCTTCGGAAAGCCTCGAGACACCTAAGACGTACGCGGTTCAATGACTCT
Organism: Diplodia mutila; assembly: GCA_022560015.1. Classification (NCBI taxonomy): domain Eukaryota; kingdom Fungi; phylum Ascomycota; class Dothideomycetes; order Botryosphaeriales; family Botryosphaeriaceae; genus Diplodia; species Diplodia mutila. The sequence continues at coordinate 5,285 of JAFISB010000368.1, read as the reverse complement.
TTCTGCACGGATAGAGGTGCACTGGGCGGTATGTTGAGAGCTTTGTGGGGGCTCATAAACGTTTCAGCGCGTGAAATCACGGCTATCCCGCAGTTTCGGCCATCCGGATCTATACCTTGCTCATAGAGCTATTGGGAAAAAGTTAGCTTGCGTTCCGACAAAGTAGCTGAGGTTCTTACAGGTTGAAAGGTAGGCTCCTGCCACTCAATACGCTCCAAGAACAGCCGAATTTCGCGATAGTTGTTGACGTATTCGCCGATATTATCAGCGAGGATCTGGGCCTGCTGCTCGAGCCCAGGTTCTGCTCCGAAAATATGGATCCTTGAACCCTCGATATCCGCGATGATTAGTGTCCAGTGATTACCGGACCGTTTCTCGTCGCAAGAAAGTGTACCGCTTTGAACATTGTAGATGATCAGAATTTTTTCTGAGAGCGCATCATGACTTAGCTGTCTCATCTGCTCAGACTTGGGATGCCTCATCATTGCAGGGCCAAAGTCCGGGAAATTGGTGATCGCCTGCGATGCAACACATGGCTCACATGATGATGGAAGCAACCGGCGCAGAGATTCGGTGATAATAGCATCGTCAAGCCAGGCGTCTGGTCGGAGTTTTCCCAAGGAATGGAACGGCAGCTTGAAAGGTGCTGAGAAGGGCTTTATTTCCTCGATGAGCTGAGAAATCCTTTGTGTAGTCTGTGTAGAAGGCTGAAGTTGAGGGCAGTCATCCAAATAGAGCTCCACTGTTGAAGGCTCCTCTTCTGAGTCGGATATCTCTATCACTCCCATTGAACTCATGCCATTTCCATACCGAGAGACAGCCGAGGCAGCATTGAGGTAAAATCTCGACTTGGATAGTGTTGGCAGGACGTCGCTACTTCCTGCAGATGTTGCAAGAGACGGTTCGGCAGCAGACAAGGATGGTTCCGGTTTCCTAATACTTCCTGGGCCATCGCTAGCAGGTGGAGTCGCATATTGATTCGGCTTGTTGTGCTGGAAGCGGTTACCATGATTGTTGTCGCCGAACCCTTCACCGCTGTTCCCACTGTCATCGTAGTCCGGGGTGTAAGGACCAGGTGTGAGACGCCCCCCTCCAACGACTAAGTTCTCGAGATCCGTCGTAGACGTGTTGGGGGGAGTTTGCGTTGTGTCCGAATTAGTAGGTCTCGAACTTTGATCAGGCTCCGGTGATGACTTGATGCTGGCGGGCGTGTCTGGACAAGGTATCAAATCGTCTTGCGGGATAGAGAGCTGTTCAGATTTGATAGGCATGTGAGATTCGCAGCAGGTCTCCGTGCAGAATTTGTACTCGGCTGGCGCTCCCGTCCAGTCAGAACCTACAGCAAAGTTGATTGCCTCCGCAAAGTTGGGGCCTGCGTTTAGAACCTGGTGGTATGTGCCCGGAAGAGTGACAACCATTTCTCCAGCTGAGCAAGCAACAATGTGATAGGTAACCCCCCATCGGTCCAAGAGTTCGGGAGAGACAAGAAGATTGAGGTGACGAACAAATTGCGAGCAGTCGTAACGATCCTCGTGCTTGCGAATTCGTTTAATATTCTCGGCAAATGATGTTTTGATATGACCTTCGAATCGCTGCTGATGTCGCGGAGGAATGAAAAGCCAAAGCTTAGGCGAGCCGGCGAACACGACGTTGATGGACCCTAAAAGCCCGTCTTCGACATGCATACCGGTTGGTGATCGTGGATCGGCGCTGATGTACTCATACGTAGAATGGATACCGGGGAGCTCAGAGCCTGTCATTCGAAGTCGTTCGCCGCAATCTAGGTACGGCTTGGTAGAGAGTCCCACTTCCTCTCTCCAGGCCGGCGAAGACTCTGCCGGTATGATAAGATACCGTAGCGGATGAATTTCGCTCGAGCGGACTGTGGAACAGAAAAGCTCCCGACCGTCCTCTTGCAATGCTTGATTGCTCAGCTCAGGAATCTCGAATTTCAATCCTCTGTGGTGGACTTGCTCCACATTGGAGATTTTGTTTTCAAACCCGGGTGTTGGATGAAGTCTGAACACCTTTGATGCCGCCGGTTTCCCTGAAACATGCTTGGCGTTGCTGAAAGCATCTGCAGGTAGTTGGTCCATGATTTCCGTATCAAGAGTTGCCTTGAAGAATCCAAGCTCATGACAGTCCGGAAAATCGTCCAAGACACGATGGATTGTGGGAACCAAGTTTTCGTGCATTGCTGCAAAGCCAAACGGTATAGATCCACAGTAGTGGCCTAGAGCAGGACATTCCGACTCGGATGGTGCTGGGTCTGGCTCTTGGCTTGGTTCTGGGCTCGGTGTTATGCTTGATTCGCGACTTGATGCCGGGGTTGGTTCTGGGGACGATTGAGGGATCGGCTCCGGGGTTGGCTCTGGGGACGATTGGGGGGTTGGCTCTGGGGTTGGTTCTGGGGTTGGTTCTGGGGACGATTGAGGGATCGGCTCTGGAGTTGGTTCTGGGGACGATTGGGGAGTTGGCTTTGGGCTCTTTGGTCGCTTGCGCTCTAGCTCCGATTTCCGACCCTTGATGACTCGGACAAGCTTGCGGGTGCTCCGAGATAGTTCTCTCGCATATTCATCCAAGCGCTGGACGATCTCCGCCCGATACTCGCTCGTTGGGGTCTTGAGTTGCTCGCCAATTTGCTGCCAATCGTTAGCTGGGATGCTGAAGCAAAGTGAATGTTTGCCTTTACCTCGACGAGAGACAAAAAAGTCGCAATTTCGCGGAGTTCTGCAGACTTTTGAATGCGCCTGCGAGGGGCCATCTTGAGTCGATAGCGAGGGAAGCGCGCGTGGGCGTTGATGACACGGCGTGCTGAGCTCTTATGACACTGACGGTCGCTGACAAGGGCGTGCAGGAAACTGGTGGGTGGCTGGCCGCGCTCACCCCGTTGCCGGGGTGGAAGAGTGAACCCTGCGAACCCCTGCCATCTGACGCCAACCAAGCCGTTTAAGGCTTAGCTGAAATGGCCTGTGCACGCAGGACGGCATGGCGGCCGCTCAGCCGGTGGGTTGGCGGCACAGTAACGAATTTCACGGCGAAGATCTTCGCGCAGCTGGATTAACTGGATCTGTGCAAGCGCGAGAGACGCGGATGATCAGAGATCGAGTCGCGCCGCATGATCGGTTAGTTGTTGCTCAAGGCAAGCGAGACCGAAAGCTCCGGGCTTTTGATGACAGTGCTGCGCTATGTCTTAACAGCGCGATCACGCTATAACCGCATGGCAGACACGTTGAGCCGATGTTATCCCGAATAGTTCTAGGTGAGACGCGACGACGCGCTCTGTTGGCGCATGCGCTCATGCCTGCGCACAGGCCAGCAAGCAACCCACGGCGGATCTGCTTAGTCATCTTCATCTGGTGGTAACCTCGGTTATCCTCACCGCTTTATACTACTACCTTAGTTTATTACCTTCTAGCGTAGATAGAATACTACTATATAAGTAGCTTAGATAGCTTACTTAATAAAGTAGTAATCGTTATACACCCTTATATTCTATACTAAGGTAGAACTCTTCTTAAAGCTTAAGCTATTATATCTATCCGCGATAGAAGAAGTAGAATTCTAGATTTAGTAGCGTAATTAATTTACCTTCTATAAACTAGTTATAAGAAAAAACTCTTTAAAATTAACTTTATCTTAGTCCGTACTTCGACGCCGTAGACTAAGTACTTAACTATCTATTTTAGAAGTACGACTTAGTATAACGGTAGGCTTCTTCTACTAAGCTTCGGAGTCGCTTAGCGGGTCGGGTAAACCGTAGGGTTTACCTTAAAGAGATAAGAGGGGGTTACTAATAATTAGATAAGAAAGTATTACGTGATTATACGATATATAATAAGCCGGTTACCTCTAAATTAATAGGGTTTAAATTGGAACTTTAAGTTAACTACGAAGGGTTAAGTATCTAGCTAAGAGAGTATATCTATATATTATAGAAAAGCTAGTTATAATCTAGTATTTAGTAGTTTAGCGTGCTAAGAGCTTAAACTGCTAAACTAGTAGGTTTAGTAGTTTAGAGTACTAAGAGCTTAAACTACTAAACTAATATACCGTTATCTAAGAATACGAGTAGAGCGTACGTAACTTTAGCGGTTTAATTATCTTCTTAGATCTCGACTTCTATCTTAATAAGCGGTTATAATTACTATCTAACTCTTATTACTCCTCTTCGTTCTTTACTAGTTTTCTACTTTCTACCTTCGCTACGGGACTGCGATTCGCCTAGACTCTTTAGTCCTTATAGTTCTTATTTCTATAGAGGCTTTCTAGTTTATACTAAGCTACTACTCTCGTTTATTCTCTACGGGCGGGATTCCCGTACGGGCTCTAGCTACTATCTAGTACCCGTCTATACGCGCCGGATTTTCTTACGCTAGGTTTTTTCGTACGGGATCTTTAACCCTACGACTTTACCGCCCGTAAGGCTTATTAGCCTTTACGATACTTTCTCCCGTATAGACTTTTAGCCCTTAAAGTTATAAAGTCTTTATATCCTAGGATTCGTAATATTAATCCTAAATTCTATTAGCTATAGTTCTTACTCCGTACGTAGTAGGTAAGATAATAAGTTATAAAGTTTAATAAAATATATTTCTAGTCTTTTAAAACTATACTAGAGGGAAAATATCGTTCGTAGGGCCGAGTATACTAAAATTAAGGGAAAATATCTATAATATTAATATAACTAGTGTGATTAAAGATGTATAATAATACGCTTAAAAGAATCTAATAGAGTATTAAGTAATTACGATAGAAATCGGCTATATATAGAAATATTTAAGATAAAAGTAAAGCGGAGCTAGAATTAATAATCTTCTATAAAATATTACGCCTCTATACTAAGATAAGAGAAGTAACGCTTCTTTAAGTAACTATTTAGTAGATTAGAGCCGGCGTTCGGCGTTACTATTCTTCTATTATATATTAGTTAGCCGAGAACGAGTATATCTAGTTCTTTTCTCTTCTACTCTCTCTTCTTTTTTTCTTAGCTTAGAAACTTTATTTATTTATATCTACTTTAAACTTAATTTAGTATAGGTCGTAATAGCTATATATAAGGTTTTATATATCGATTTTAAGGAAATATACTAGAGTTTAGAGATGTTACTATAGAGAAATAAAAAACTACGTAGAATATAACGGCGCCGAATATCTAAAGAGAAAAAGAACTATATAACTAATTTTTTGATGGAATATGAGCTCAATCACCTCCGTTGTTTGTTATTGGATAAGTTTATTAGCTTAGTCACTCATTTGAGACGACATAAGGTTCAACACCAAGT
>JAFISB010000367.1:0-18925 GCA_022560015.1 Diplodia mutila | reverse complement strand
ATTACCTTCCTGCTCCTAACCCTTATGATCTACATGATCCATGTGCGTTACATATTAACGCTACTTGGTTCTACGCCTGCCTGTTTCAGTCGGCGACACCTGAGCCGGGACATGCTCAGCTACGGCTAGTCACCCTTAGACCCGGCTAGCCCCGGCCCTTGTCTATATCTACTAGCGCTCTCCTCAATGAGCTTGGAAGGTATGGGTGGCACTCGCCAGCCCCCTTGCTGCTTGGGTTAAATAAGGAATATTTCCCCGTTTCTGTTGTTCCTCAGTCTGGTGCTGGTGCCCCTGGTGCCGTCCGGCAAGTTTACCGTTTTCTCACTTCGAAGCCCTCGGTCCCGGCGCTTTCAATTGTGGCGGAAATTACTCAGATTTCTCTTGTGTCTCCTCTATCGTGAATAAAGCGGAGCTCTAGTATCTAGATAAGCAACTCTTGTACAGTCTCATATGGGGCTAACTCACGACCGGAGGCGTGAATGGTCCGCCCACAGGTGAACAGTTAGTGGCAAAAAGCGCGCTTCGCTCACCTCGCACGTCTAGAAACGTACTTTTAGACTATACGATAAAGCTTGAGACGTTATCCATCATTAGCTATTATCGCTAATACTACGACCGTCATCTCTATCATACGCAACACTAGTTATACTCTGTAATCTGACTACAAAGAGAAAGCCGAAATTATAGCCGCGCGCTAACTCGCCGGTGTAAAAGATCACCTTCTGGGTCAAGCGAGCCCTAGCAAAGCACAAGGCTAGAATTCGTGCGTTACGTCGAGCAAACTGACAATAATCACTCACTTCGTGAAGCCGATATAGAAGCACCAGGCTAACCTTTCCTGCGTCTCGTACGTTTATGAATACTTAGATGCTTGTGAAGCGTGTTCGAGCACCGTCCGCGTCCAAGACGCTGCTTCAAGTGCCAGAGTTACGACCACCTGCAGTTCCGCTGCCGAGCAGAAGAACGATGCGTAAAGTGTGCGGAAATCGGCCACATAGAAGACGACTGCTCGTCGTTGACGGAAAAGTGCGCTTCCTGCGGTAGTCCGCATAGAGCAGACAATAGAGGCTGCCCGAAGTATAGACAGCTCTTGGAGGATATGCTTCGCCAAACGTAATCAATAGACCGCTCAGAACGATACACGCGAATTTGGGAAAGAGCGGAACAGCGCAGCATAGCATACTAAACGACGAAGACCTTAGCGACTTCAGCATTATTTTTATCTCAGAGCCAAGCTGCTTCCGCGAGCCTGGCGGTAATACAATAGCAGTACCGGTGACACACCCGTATTGGAAGCAACTTCCAAACGCGGACAAACTGCAAACATCAAGAATAGCCCTATGCATCGACAACAAGTCGATGATCCAAGACATTGATGGAAGAATGCTTTTAAGCTCACAAGCACAGTTTAAGAAGCTAAAGACACTGCGGAACAAGCTACAACCGATCAAGGTGGAAACAAGATGGACTCCAGGACACATGGGAATCATAGAAAACGAGGAAGCCGACCTACTAGCAAAGACGACGACGTAGGCGCCGACCGTAGAATAAGAACTAGCAATAGTAGCCTGGATAAGAAAAAGAAATAGAAAGAAGCGAGTAGATAACCTTATAACCTAGTAGAAAAAAACAACAAATACCTACCTACTAGCATCTAGGTCTACGAGTAGAAAGCCGGGATCCAGCCCTAGCGCTACCGCGAAACGTATTATACCGGCTTCTCGCGGAGAGATCCGGCCACGAAGACTTCGTAGAGTACTACGAAAGATTTAAGCACGAAGACGCGAAAGTTACCTATAGGTGCGGAGGAAGAAAACGCAATGGCACTTCATCGACTACCGCCTAGCAGCGGGATAGAAACACCCAGTAAAACTGAATAGGGCAGAGAATATCAGGACTATCCTTAGACTAAGAGAGTGGTTTCTCTTTCAAGGGCTGGTACAGGAAACCGAGGTATACAGGGGCGAGCGTAACGCGCTGCAGGGCCCTACCCCCTGGCACGGGAAGAGGGCAAGGAAATGGCAACGGTATAGACAGACGCACGTACGACAGGGCTCTTAAGGGAGCGGGGCACAGGAGAAATTCTCATTTGAAAACGGGAGGAAGCGGAGGATCTCATTTGTCCGGCAAAAAGGTGGACACTTCACCCCTCTAGAAGCCCCAAGGGAGGCGAACTACGTAGCTAATATATAGAAGAGGTAAAATCAATCATTATCCCCTTTGCACACTATGCCACTCCTCATACGAAGTCTAATATCATCCATTCTCACAACACTTTATGTACACGATAATCGAAGTGATAAGAAAAGTGAGTTTAAATAGCGACAATAATAATAGAAGATAAGATATTTCTATAATAATGATATTTAACAGATAGTAAACTCAACTCAACTCTATTTGGTAGCTTTACCATAAGGGCCTATCTAATGCAGAAAAGAGGGATCTATAAATACGCGAATACTCGTCGCCAATAATTAAGCTTGTTATTTTCGCCGAATATGGCGGCCGCATTTTTTCTCTCCTTGAAGTACGCGGTTTGAGCAAAGTCCATCTCCTGATTTACCTAGATTCCCAATTGCAAGTGGCGCACGACATAGGATTGGATCCTCCTGATGTTGCCAACATGAGCCGCTATTGACGATTAGTCTCCCACAAAGCTTTCTGCATCGTTTTTTCGGCTCCTGTTGTGATCTCGATCTTTTTGCATTTGAACCAAAGTCCTCCTGCTTTCCCTTTGACCTTGATCTTGATTTTTGCCATGGTTTAGATGAATGTGCCGCGCAAGCTCGCTGCGGGGAGGATGGGGGTGGTGGATTTGAATTCCTATCGCTTGAGGTAGTGAAGTACGATGCAGTGCTTCCCGCCCGAGGCTTGTCTGGACTAGGCGTCTTGGGCGTCCTCGTGCTTTTACTATAGCTTGCATCTGGCATTCTGTCTGCTCGTCTATTCTGCTTCTTAGTGAATGCGTTTGTCTTTCCGTCCTTCTTCTGCCCTTCTGGATAGAAATAGAAGTGGTGGGCGTTATCAGTTCTCGAAGCGAAGGATCTATAGTAATAAAATCCTGCCTTCTTCTGACCAGCGCCCTGATTACTGGCATGGTGTGGTGGTTGAGGAAAACCGGAGTAAAAATGACGAAAGTGGTTATTGGTATCAAACTTGGCCCCATAACCTCCTCTTCTATCATACACTACACGCTTATCGGGATCCCCCAGAATTTCATAAGCGGCCTGGATAGCCTGAAATTTAACTGTGCATTCTGCTTCTCTTCCTGGGTTTCTATCCGGGTGCCATTGCAACGCAAGCTTTTGATAACTTTTACGGATCTCTTCTGCATCGGCGCCGCACGCAACTTCTAGATCCTTATAGTAGTTCCGCCCAAAATTAACCATCTCTATGCCGATTTTAGCGATCTATTTACCTATTAGATCTGCTGTAAAGGCTGCAGTATCTAAAAAGTTAAATTGATTGCAACCTGCTTAATGCTACAGTATATGGTCGAAAGTCTCAGTTATATTTGTAAGAGTCGAATAACCACAAGCTCTGAAAAGTAACGAGCTGGCATCAAGAGGCTTTCGGTGAGTCCCAAGCCGAGGGTAGAAAGGCCGGCAGCCAACTGGTATTAGTATCAACCTTTTACTAACGGCTAGTATCTTAGCAAATAACTACTAGTACAGTATAGTACTTAAGTGTACACACTAATACTAGCGTCGATATCAGTTAATATTTGTAACACTTTCTTAGGTTCGAGACATTACAATTTGAAGCTGTGAAATGTGTTAGTAATAGATAACCGTATTTCCAATAATCATTTTCTAGACTATATATAGACATAGGTTCGGTGACTTCCCTAAACAAATCATATGAAATTCACGCATGCTTTCAGTATAGGATTGGTTATGAGTGCATATGAGTGCGTCTTAATGGAAGTTGATCTAAAGTATCCATCCTGAGATCAACAAACAAAGAGAGCGGTTAAACTACCAGCCGGTAGTGTACACTATCACGGAACCTCCATCTTTCACTTAGAGTTCCTTACACCCATAAAACCAGTATTGAGCTGCGTACTCAACCTCAATGTCCTCTTTATCGATCGCCTCACACGTCTCCGGCGGCATACCTCCCGCAGTTATAACCCGATAGACTACACAAATCTCATCATCGCTGCTCGCAGCCTTCTTCAAATAGAGCCAGTCGACCGCCCCCTCGTCGTACAGGCCACGAAAGGCTTGATCAGGTGCTGGACTGCTGTCCGCTTTTTTGCCCTGGAAGATAATGCTCGCAGCCTCGTCTGGGTATAGCGCTCCACTGGGGGTCAGCACCCAGGTGGGTACAAGCGAACCTGCCACATCTTCAAAGAAGTGGTCGCCGATTGCTATATTTCCCAAGGCAGCCTGGTCAGTTGGGGACAATGCAGAGATAACCTGCAGCCAGGCGGCTGTTCGATTTTCGGGAGAGAGCGATCCGTATCTAATCCACCGGTATTAGCACGTCATCACCTTCGGTGCACGGGAAGGTTATATAGCGGTCATGGACTCGAGGATGGCAGAACTCACGTCGATAGGGCAAGAGGGGAGATCGTGCTTTCCAGGAAAGGGCCGAATTTCGATGTCAACAACGGACCGATATCGAACAGGGAAGCAAGCGCTCCTGAAGAAGTAGGTATCCAGTCGGCAGTATTCGAAGTACACGTGTAGTTCTGCGTGCCGACTCCGAGAACGACGTGCTTAAGCTCGAGGTCGGTAGGGTGTGGAAGGGAAGAGTTTGGAAGAGTGAGTTGAGAAAGGTCGGTCATCGTCCGAGACTGCGCTGCCAGTTGGTCCGTAGATAGGGAATACGCTACTTCCGCTTTTGACAAGAACAGTACGGACAAAAGAAAGTAGGACTTAAGGCAAGCCAATTTTTGTTGCGGCCGAAACCTGTGTGGTAGATACGATAACGAAGGGAAACTGGATTTTAATAACAGAGTTCGTAAGTTAAGCAATACTCACGGTTTTATAGACTTTGATGGAATGGAAAGTTGTAATTTGATATTATTTTTTTTGTTCAGCTTGCTAGAAGGGAAATACTACAAAAAAAACAGATAACTACATAATTCATTTAATGACTCGCAGCGTTTCAGAATATCCACACTGGTGCCATTGGTAAATCCATAAAATTCAGTAATCAATTAGTGTATACAACTCGTATAGGTTTCTCCCAACCTGTAGAATTATTTTCCCCTGTAACTAGCTTTTTGTCCTGAAACTGCACACAAGAATTACGATCGCATAAACACATTAATGCCATAGCCCCGGCCCTCGAGCGAAAAACCACAAAGCATACCATCTTCAGTCGCTGCATGCAACACACGCCGCAAAGCTATCCCGTGAACCAAGGTCTTGCTCACCAAAATGACGAGCCTTGAAGCAAGGCTCCGTCTCACCAGCGTTGCTGAGCTCGCCATTCTGGGACTAGTCTACAGCTCGGTCTTGTCAGTGCACACACGGTTCAGTGCTGCGCAATACAACACACTTTTCAAGAAGACATCTAGCGTGCCTCTGGTGCTTTACATCGCTTCAGGCCTCTGCGAAGTCTCGTATTATCCCATACGCGCGTTTACAGGGCCGGTGCTGCCGACCCGCTACGACGTGTTGCTGTGTCTGCTCCAGTCTTCAACTACTCTGATCCTCGCGAAGCCACTGCGCAGGGGCCACACGCGGATGACAAGGCCGTGCTACCAAGCCGGGGCAGTCCTCCGGCCCGTCATCACCTGCATCGCCTACGCCGAGGGCAGCTTTGATCTGCACCGGTCATCCGTCAAGATACTCAACGGTTTCGTCTACACGCGGATGCTAATCTGGCTCTTTGGGGGGTGTCGGCTTGTACCGTCGTACGAGGATATGTACAACGTGGGTGTGTTTGGGGCAGCTCTGATCGCTCTTTCCAAGTCTTCGATCATGTACGGGCCCCACATCTATGTCGGCGTGGTGGCATCGATTGTTCTGTTGAACGAGAAAGTGAGCGCAAGGCTTGACACGCGGTGGGTCACATCCATCAGCAAAGCGGCGTAAACATCCTAAACACCCACACTTCTAACGCAGCGAGCTGTGCAGAATTCCCGGTCAGCGAACCCCCTTAATGGTCGTTGTTCTTGTCAAGCTCGGGTTCTCGGAGCTCCGGACCGTACGCGAGGTCGGCAAGATCGAAGCTCTTACGGAGCCCCCGGCAGACGAAGGTCTTCTCGGAAAACAAGACTCGAGGATAATGGTCGCTAATAGGGCTGGCTACTTCCGTGCTGATGGTAGCAAGCTGGCGTTGCTCGAGGCCTCATTCGTCGAGAAGAGCTGCTATAGGCTCGTCTCGACGTACGTCGCATTTCTCACTAGCATCCTGAACCCTCAGCGAGGGTGTAGAAGTGGGACGGTGTCATTTGTGCGACAAAGCACGAAGGCGATACCGAACGAACCGATGGTAGGGGACACGAGAGTTGATTGCTGTACAGAGGCTCAGCTGACGGCCGAATAAGATAGTACGATAATATGATAACAAAAGGCGCGAATCCGATGCGACAAACTGTGTCTTGCTATTTTCCAATACAGACTTGGTTTTGTTGAGAGCCTTTTGCCCTCGGCCTTTTTTTTTCTCGTCACCTACCTTGGCAAGCACACCGTCCTAACACTGTTAGAGTAATAGTCTACTTAATTCTCTGGTAATGAGGGGTGCTGCGGCCGTACCTAGTATTGCAGTGCATAATGTATTGGAAAAGCTGCTTGGGTGTGCGAGCTCGAGTGATTTGCCGCTGCTTTCAGATGACCATGTGGAGTGAAATGGCACACTAGTGCCTGGGTACGACGCCATCTGAAGCCAGAGCGTGACATCGCCAACCTTGTCATCTTCCTGTCACGGTTGGATAGCATTGTTGAAGCATCGTCCAATCATTTGTTTGTACTCTAAAGAAAGTTGAGACATTCGTGTCTTTCCTCTTGATCTTCTTGCAATTCGTTCTAAATACGATCACCTATTTTTTTTTTCAAGTTGCTACGCGAATTGGCATAATTCAGCAAACTTTAACGTCGTTTGGTCACCTAATCGTCGTTGTGGAGCTTGCTGTGTGTAAAAATAAGTAGAATAATCAATATTATGACGCATGACTCAAACCTCCATCGATTTTGAGTAACCGAGAAATGTATTACTCTCGTGCAGTAATGACTGTCCAACCATTTTTCATGCGCATGATTTCAAGATCATGGATCGATATGCAAGGATGGGCTGTCCCCCAAAAGCCTCATCCCCTCCCCACGCTTCAGGAGGAAAACTGCTTTAGAAGTTAATCCGTCCTTTATCTATTCATACTACATCATTCTTGAAAGCCCCGTAGCTAGACACTCCATCTCCCTACCAGCTACAACCCTGACCCTTGGCGAGCAGCGAGATTATAGCCTCTGCAGCTTCGACTGCTCTCTTCTCAGAAACAGTTTACTCTTACAATGCCTCGCGCGAGCAACAACTCCTGCGTTCGAACGTGAAAGAGAGTGCGCAGGGCCTGTAACCACTGCCGCTTGAAGAATTCTAGAGTCAGCACAGACATAACGCCAGGACGTTACACATCCGCTGACCTGCAAGACAGTGCGATGGCTCCAGCCCGTACAGGCGCTGTAGGAACAACGACACAATTTGTGTCTTTAGCAAGCGCAAAAGGCTACATGAACACGTGTATCCTGAAGGGTAAGCATATTAACTCCCCTCACCCTTTATTCCGTGGCGGTAATACCAGCCTCCGCAGCTATGTCGAGATGCTTGAGAAGCAGCAACTACAACTAACTGCCGGCCTTCATGAACTGTACCGGATACTCAATGCTGGCGAATGCTGGCCAGGTGCACCGTTGGCCGAGTAGGAAGATGGCTATTCGCTTACCCATGCACATCCTTGAGGGCTTGGCGTGCTGCGACAGAAGCATCACTACATTCGACATAAATGTCAGCGAGACGGGAATTTCAGCGTGACACGGATGTTATACGCCTATAGACAGACTGGGGTAGCGGGCAAAAAAGCGATTTGTAACCCATCATCCTACCGTGCTCGGTTTCATCCGAGCCTCGCGTCTGACTTTCCTCGTGCCCATCCATGAGTAGCAGCTTTCTGAACTCATTTCTCTAGCTTCACTTTGTCCAGCTTGAAGCACGACTTGTGAGATGTGAGCCTTGACTGACGGCTGGCAAGCGGAGTTTCTCTGGCCCCCGACATCCGTCCTACTTGGCGTTTAAAAAGAACAATTCCGGACCCTGAATATGGTCAATTGGTAGCTGGATGGCGGCGTCGACTCTTAGAGAAGTTTCACTGTCTGTGCTGCTGAGTGCGCGGCGCGCTTCCTTCGCCGTGAATCCCATGCTCACTATGCGGTACACAGCTTGATCGACCGTGTTCGGGGTGGATTCGCTGTCTGGACAGTTTGGCGATCTTGCATACTGCGTTTCCCGTCCTGGAGCCGTCGAATCCGTCCGCGGCGTGCTTGAATAGGAATAAGTGGAGCTGGCAGAGGTGGCTGGATAACGCGAATCTGTTGTTGCAGAGTCTGATGGGGTCTGTAGAGGCGACAGCAGCACATGCAATTTCAAGAACAACCTGTGCGAGTCAATTGGAAGAGTGGCTGCGGGTGGGATCGGCCGTGCCTTTTCTGGGAAGCCCTCGTCCAGCCGGCAGACGCGTCCGAACGTCGTTTCCACTAGACGCTTCAGCGCCTGACAGCCAGTCCCGTCCAAAAGCCAGGCTTGCCATCCTGCAGCCGGCAGCATATCGGTAATCGGATGTTGTGTTGCACGCACCTGTAATACTGCCTGCCACGCAAACACCCCTTCTAGTTGGTGGTAGTACACCCATGTAGTCCCGCCTGCATTCTGTCAGCCATCGTACTTCAGAGCCACCCTGCTCGTGATCCTTCCATCGACTTAATGCAGCCATTCAACGAAGAATGGTCTTCGCTGTTACCATGGTTAGCCACAGGTGATGGATTATACATGTCATCGTTGCCAGTAATCCTGCGCTTTTCCAGCTCATGTAGTATGACAGCGACACAGGCCCAAAGCAGTGCAAGATCCTGAGCTTCGTGCGATGAAGGAAAAGGCAGACTGCGAGATGGTATTCTGCTACCATCGGAGGTACGTTCTGGTTGCCATTTCTCCCTTTTGAGAGATTCAAAAATATCTAGGAAGAGCACCAGACGTGCGTAGTTTGTTTTGACTTGAGCTAAAAGGCGATCTGGATCATATAGAAGCCCCTCGACAGCACCTGGGTTGATAAAGTCCATGCAGAGGTGCATCATTGGGCACTTCAGCGTTGTCTGGCTAAACATATCTATTTATAATCCCATTTCTGAGTGTGGTTGACAAGCACTAGCACCAATCATATTGAGACGAGGAACGAGGCTGAAGGCGACGAGAGAATATTGCGGTCACATGGATTATCGCGGGCAGCCAGTACTGCACTTTCAGTCGAGGAAGGAGAGGAGGAAAAAAGAAAAAGGCCTGAAATTCCGAGCTTGGTTAGGTAGTTGAACAACTAATCACGGGTATTAATTGCAAAGGAACAAGGGCAAATATGTACATAATTCGCAGAGACCCCATTACTTGCTGTCAATGCCATTGAAAGGAGAAAAAAAAAAAGAGTAATGCTGATTAATGACCGTCCGGGTTGCTATATATAGCGGTTCATAAATAGAGACGACACGCAATTCTGTCACCTAAATACAATCAGATTATCGCTGACACACACCTAGCACTTGCACGCAAATGGTAATTGGTCATCCCGCTCGTCCCGTCTCCCTCAAACTTCATCTGACTGCCTAGTGTCGCTGACTGCTCGGATAGACTCATATGTACGCTGCAAGGTACCATGTCACCCAGAAAATCGGGAGTGGTGCCTTTGGGGACGTCTACACCGGTAATCGTTCATGAAGCTTCAAGGAGTGTTATATGCAGCCTTGGTAACAACACAAACAGGAGTTGACAGCCAAACCGGCCACAGCGTCGCAATCAAAATCGAGAAGAAGGACGTAAAGCACCGTCGACTGCGATACGAGGCTGCGGTGTTCAACCATCTCGCTGGCGGAACCGGGATCCCTCGCGTCCACTGGTTCGGCACCGAGCTCGGCAGCAGCGCCATGGTCTCAGACCTTCTCGGCCCGAATCTAGAAAATGTTTTCAACGACTGTCACCGAAGGTTTTCCCTCCGGGCGGTGGTCTCGCTAGCCGATCAACTGATAGCGCGACTCGAGTGTATTCATCATAGGCACATCATTCACCGCGACCTCAAGCCTGAGAATATAGTGACCGGCATCGGGACGCAGTGCAGCCAGGTCTACGTTATTGACTTTGGACTGGCTAATGTCTACCGCGACGTGAAAACTGAGGAGCATGTTCCGTATAGCGATAAGAAAAAACTCGTCGGCACAGCGCGCTACGCCAGCATGCCCTCGCACCTGGGAATCGAGCAGTCTCGTCGCGATGACGTGGAGTCTCCGGGATATGTCCTCGTCTACCTCGCCAAGGGGTCGCTCCCGTGGCAAGGGTTTCAGGCGAGCACCGCCGCACAGAAAGAGAACATGATACTGCAGAAGAAACTGCTGACTTCGACGAAGGACGTGTGCAGCGGTCTTCCCGGCGAGTTCGGTATTTACCTGGACTATGCACGGTCCCTTGGTTTCAAGCAAAGGCCAGACTACTCTTATCTCCGTGGCCTTTTTAAGAATTTGTCCATTTGTGAGGGGCTCGGTTATGATGATACCTTTGACTGGGATAGACATGCGCAGGGCGGAGAGCAAATTTGCGCCCGGGTAGCTGCTTCAGTCACGGCAAATACGTAAATGGACTTGAACAATTGAAAAAAAAAAACAAAAAATTAAACAAGACAGTCTAGAGAACCAAGGTCAACAGTAGCGAAGTAAGGCGATACCTTATAAGGCAAACCGCTACATATTGCTGCTCTACACCTGAAGTTATCATAAGTGTAATTTAATGATTATGCAAAAAACTCACATTGAGTTCATCGTCTTATGCCAATAAGTGCATCACTAACACTTGCAATAACCCGTAACGTTTATTAAGTTCATGGCTAAAACATTTACCGATGCGCGCTCTCAGGCCAAACTCTTTCCGCACTTAGCCCCTTGTCCACTACGGTCGCAGACAAAAAATAATCACACCACCGACTCGCGTCTTGTTTTCTCGGGTCAAGCTCCTCCCAGAATTCAACGAATTGCCAAAATCAAACGAGAAGTTTGTATCCTGCATCTAGGATCCCAGGCGTCTTTCCTGTCTCTGCCAACAGAACTGCAACTCCAAATACTAGAATACTGCCTAGTTCTGGAAGAGCCTATCCGCATCGTGGACAACAGAGAACATGGCCGAGGCACCCAAATCAATATAGGCGTCCTGCGCACAAACAAGATCATCTATAGAGAAGCACCCCGGGTTTTACATCATTAAAACAAGTTTTGCGTACGCGTGCAAGGAAGCTGCCGTTTCGATACCCTGAGAATGTTTAACTTTATGTACTTAAAATCTGTACAGACTTTGCATATTACCATTATTCCTTTGCACACGGCAAGCTTGGTCCCCTTCATAGTATCGAACCTTGCCTTAAACCAGGTTCTAGAGTCTGTCTCACAGTATGGGACGAAATATATCCCACACAAGGGATAGAGGCCATTTCCAGGCAGTTAAGGGCATCGAGAAGTTGGTCCTTGACACTACTCGTCGGCGGCAACACATCACCTATGCGACAAGGCCTAGCGGGCCATATTCCAGCGTGAAAAAGAGACGCGGCCTGCGCGCAGCCTTTGTTTCAAACATTCACGCAGAGATAATAAAGAAAGGTACTGAAAGACATCGGAATCGTATTAGCCATACCGTAGCAAGATGTATCTAGGTTACATTTGGATGCTTAATAATATATATTATTGACCTCGTCCCTGTTTAAACGCAGGCTTCTTAATCTTTATTTTCGATTCTTCTCTTATAGCCTTCACATATCCGAGAGAACGTGAAGTAAATTTAACTACCACTCTTGGAAGCCAGGACTAGGAACATGCGTTTGTTAGTGTCGTAGCTAAAAAATGATCCGCCCTTTCTGCCAAAGCATTTGCCAGTTTTAGAATAGTAGCTGTGTCATCGCTTCGACCCTTATTAATGCCCTGTAGCATAGAGACCACTGCAAAATCTTGCTGCGGTAAAGTATCTCTAGGAACGTCTACTGTAAAGGTTATTCTAGATGTTTGCTATTCTGCAGTAGAGCACACGAGGCCACGCGCAGCCAGCTGTCGTGTTGCATCGCGTGCCATCAGGATATTTTGAGGCTCGTACTGCCACTTAAACCTTATAACATGGTCCTTCCGACGGGATAGTATATGTCGTCGTAACAGCGTGTTAATGCGACTATATTAGTTTTTCGTCTGTTCAGATAGATTTAATAGCTTACGCAGGTCGGACTAGGACCAGCAGCGGAGCCTTTCTTTTGGTAGCCCGGCAATAAGCCATTTGTTTCGGGATCCGCGGTCAGTGCTAGTGTTAGCCACTGGAGTAGACCAATTTCTCTTTACGTCCGCGATGAGTTCTGTTACTGGGTCCTGTGTTGTTGTAGGAGCCACTGAGTTTGCCTTATAACAATTTATATCAAGTACTCTGCGCACAAAAAGATGCTTCTTGATTGCTTAGAAAGCATAGGAGCAAGCCTGAAAATGAACGAGGAGCCATATAAAACCGCTAGCTACAAGGCAAACCCTAATGATTAGGGCGAGTATATGTGTGTACTATTTTTTTTTTTTTTTAGATAATATGCCTGACGAATAACACTAATACTGCGCTTTGTCACTTGCTATTCTAAATTGATCAGCAGTGAGAGTTAATACAAAGGACTGCGCCCATATTCGTTCCTGTAGAATCCAGCCTTATAGAGATAACTTTACAAAACCTGCATCATTTTTTAGTTGTAAGGGGTGACCAGTGTTGGGAGTAGTGACAAATACAGTAGAACGACGAAAATTGTGAAAAAAGACCCGGACGCATCCTAGAAAAACAGTATACTATGAGAATATCTGGCTATTAAACGGTTCTCTAACTATTTCTATTCCAAATTAGGAAATACGGAGTGAAATTTCCTCTTAATAATTATAGTAAGGTTCTTTCTATATATATATATATATATATATATATATATATATATGCGCTCATGCAACTATCGAAAGGAGATTTACAGCGTTGGCAACGACGTTGATATTTACTCATATTATCTAGCAGCTACGAGGATTACCAAAAAAAAAATTAAAGTACATGTTTATCCGCATACAATTATTCTTTCGCAGCAGCCGATATATTCTATAGGAGGCTTCACTTTTCTGTTTATGCGTAGCAGTACTAGAGGCGCTAGGTAACATCCTTATAGAGCATCAAGTCCTTAAATTACCTCTATGGCGTCGACATACTTAATTATCTCGCTCTCGGAAGCGACGAGGTTTTCTCCCGCTTCGATGACATTAAACGAACTATCAAATCCGTAACACTCGAGTGAAGGAACTAACCACAAGCGCGCTCCTTTAGTTTGACACTAGTATTTTCAACACCAAGGTTCCGGATCGTAGCAAGGATGGTCGAGAACGAGGTGCTTGCACTGTAGCCGTTCATACGAGACACCCAGGTGCCGAGAAGGATCGAGATGAAAGTGGCCAGAGTCCCTGCAGCGTAGGCAAGGAGCAAGTCCCTTGATGAGTATGCCAGTAGTTTCGAGGAGACCGAACAGAAATCTCGGATGTCATTTTCTCTGATAGGACTTCACTGCTCACTATGCTCAAGGTAAAGTTACGGAAAAGATCTTCCACGGCCTTTTCTACGAACTGATTTCGACACATCCACGGCGACGTGACCTGGTCCATAGGAGGGACACTGAGAAACCCGGCGGTTCGCCAGATTTGAAGTATCTCTGGACATGCCACTATGCCGGTGTTCATGATTGCCAGGTCTCCCCCTTTCAGCCCCGAGGAAGATAAGCCGTTAGGGGTTGCTACTGTCCCAGATAGCAGGTTCACCATGGCCATGAACATCGACACAAACGGCTTGCTGGAGCCTGGAAGCTCGCCCACGGGGTCCCAAGACGTTACTGTAACTGGAGAAATAAGATCGAAACTCCGCACAACGGTCGATTGAACATCGCTGGGATATTCAACTCCGACCGAGTAGGAAGCGTTCCACATCCGACAGCTAATATCCTTTGGGGTTGCTCCATGCATTGGGTCTCTGCCTGTCCGGATGAAAATAAAGTTGTTCAGCCCGTCAGGAGCGACCGCGGTATACCAGACGGACATCATGTCGATGTTGAACGAAGTTTGCCAAGCTTCAGACAGAGAGCTGCAGTTCTGGCAACTGCCTACCGGCTCCTTGGGTTGGATTGCAACAGAAAGAGGATCGCACTTTATGTAAGGGCCCGTAAACTGGTAGGAGTAAGATGCGTTTGGGAACGGCGCGTCTATGGAGAGGATCCTAGTCGAAGACGCAGTAGCGGTGAGTAAGCGTACCACGGCAGGCGATGGGGAGCTCATCATGCTGACTCAAACCTGATCAGACCAGACTCGAAGCTTTTCCGCGGAATGAACTGAGAAATGTGGATATGGAACAAGACCAGTAATTGTATTGTGGTTCATTCTTAACTTGACAGAAAGTGTAGATGGAGTAATCGCTGCCATTAGTGGCAACAGCCTACGTAACAAGACGGCGTCAGAAATCTAATCATTATTCTTTTTCTTTTTCTTTTCTTGATCGGCACAAGTACCATAGTATGAAGATACCGATGAACAATGATGATATTGTTACTCCTGTTGGAGGAGTGGCATGAGGAATGAAGGGGGGTACCCCCAGGGTCGCTTATATCCCCTGTTCCTCGATGACTAAGCTATATACTGCTACCACGGCTCATACTCTCAACACCTAGGGTTGTTGCGAGCAGGACCAACACCTTTGCATTGCTGAGGACTCGGAAGTCCAGGAATGACTGCACGCTCGTCGTCAAGGAAAACAACGCGTCGAGACTGTCGATTTCTATGGGTCTCTTCTCGACCACGATCCAGATGTACTGCATAAAAGCGATACCGACTGCTGCAGCAAAGCTGGCCTTTGCAAGAAAGGTCAATCCAGTTCCGATTCGGATGGCCCATTGCTGCTGCTCGGGAGAGGAGGCCACGGTGTGTCCAAGATCGACAGAAGACGTTATGGCCTGACCCAAAAGATACACCTGCCACAAAGAATGCGACCATCAAGACTGGAGCACTCCAATAGCTCGACCAGGTGTTCCGAATCTTGGAGGTCCTGCCCGTTTGATTGTCGTCTTCAGCCTGCAGGAGTGATTATTCCACAATAGGAGAAGACCCCCCAGTCTTCTGACCGGAAACCCTCATAGAAGTGCTCATAGTGTTAGAGACACGCCTCTTGAGGCTGTTCCTAGTGGCCTGTATGTTAGCCTTGGAGCATCGGTGGAACTGGGAGAAGAGATATCCATTTTCAACGATAGCTAGGAGTTCGCTACTTCTTCTGTTTGAATATCCCTGGACGAAACATTGGTGGCGTGTCAGCCGTAGTTGATCCCCCACTGAATAGGAATCAGGAGCGATGGTAGATTTGCGGCTTCTATGCAGGGGTAGGATATTATCCTTCCCTTTGAGATAGGTAGATATGGAGAATGGAGGAATGCATCGTGCGTGGGTCTGCTGCAGGTAGTCTTGTTTATTTCATTGGTGCGGAACGTTTAGGTTTTCCTCACTAGCGCGCTAGGCGACATGAAGGAGGTCCCTGTCAGAAGCCGAAATGTTCACTCAAATTGAAGGGTGCTGTTGTCACGCCCCTGCACTGAGGTGAGAGAAGTGACGCCTCTCCGGGTGGCTACCCGGTAGTCTAGAGCCGGCAGCCGGACTTACTATTCTCCTGTTGTGCGTGTTAGTCAGCAGAGGGCGGGTATATATAGTTCTTTCTTCTCTCACTCTCTCTTCTCTTTTCCTTAGCTTAGAAACTTCATTTATTCATACCCACTTTGAACTTGATTCAGTGCAGGTCGTGACAGTAACTACTAAAATCTTTAGTAGTTACTTAGCCTTTACTAGAGTACTTAAAGAAGCGTTTACCGGCCTCGATAAAACGCGTCTAGCTACGCGCACCCTTGTTACGACCTATACTAAATTAAGTTTAAAGTAAGTATAAATAAATAAAGTTTCTAAGCTAAGAAAAAAAGAAGAGAGAGTAAAAGAGAGAAGAAATAGATATACCCGCTCTTAGCTAACTAACATATAATAGAAGAATAGTAGCGCCGGACGCCGGCTCCGATCTACTACGTAGTCACCCGGAGAAGCGTTACTTCTCTCACCTTAGTATAGGGGCGTGACAATTATACGCGTAGAAAAAAAGTTATAGACGTACGCGTATATATAGAGAAGATCGTATCTACGAAAAAAAGAATTAAAAAAATCTCTAAGTCCTTATTAGTTAGTAATATATTTTTTATTAGTAAACGTAATTCTTAGTAATTTCGTAGTTAAGAATATAGAATATAGATGAAGAATGTATAAAGAATGTAATATATAGCCGTGAAAGAAAGAATATAATTTAACTTAACTTAGAAAATTAAGCTTATAAGAACCTATGTTCGATTTCTTTTTAAAATTCGAAATTTTAGCTTTGAACTTCCCTTTTTTTTCTTCGGATTTAGCCATTGATTTACCTAAAATTAAATTTGGGTTAAATCAAGGTCGGTGAAACCGTAGTAGTAGTACGCACGGACATGGAGCGCCGAACGCAGTGCTAGGATTGCTAGTCTAAACTATATACAGACTATTTTCTAAATCTTAATTTAATTCTACTCTTACAGTGCCGAGTCGCACACTCTGTAGAGGCACGCTGTGGCGTCTTCGGCCACCGCGCGAAGATAAAGACAGGCTCTAAAGAAACAGTTAAGAGGCTTTACGTCATCTAAGCCGCCTCTATAAAAGCAGCTATATAATAGCTCTGACAGAAACTAAAGCCACTACTATCTCTCAGAAAGATAAGAGACTAATTTCCGACGAATATAGCAGACTGCGTCGTAGTCTTTGAAGAGCGGCGGCTTAGTCAAAACCTCCCTCTCATATCCTATCAGCAGGAATGATAGAGTTGCTGCCGAAGCCCTAAGACTTACCCGATGATAGTATTCTCTACCACTCACACCACCTGCAGTCTAAAAAGAAGAAAAAACAAAGGCCCCGGGCTACGTTCTTTCAAGCTGTCGGAGCAGCATTAGTATAAAGAAAGCTTAATTTTTACACTATACTAATAGCGAGATTTGTGTCTGAGCCCTCCAGCTCAAGCGTGAGGATTAGAGTAAGCAAGAGAAGGCATGCACGGTCGAGCGAGGGTTAGGGTGAGGGCAAGCGAAGATCTCAGCCATTAACTAAGGCATCTCGCTCTTTCTTTATTAAATGGCTGTTTCTACATAAGTAAGAAACTGCACCACAGTCATATCCGAAATACAAGCGAAAAAAAAAAAAGCTCATGAGCTATGTTGTTGGTGCTGCGGATTAAACGCCCAGGTCATGTTTTAAGCGCTGCTACGTTCACCGTTTTATAGTGCATACTTGGGTATAGCTCCCTCATACAAACCATTAGGTATAGAAGTAACAAAAATATTCGTAACGAATGGCTTCGTAATATCAATGGGGCTTAATTCCTATACATCTGTCTGTATCGAAATATTTGTCCAGGCCCAAGCCGCGTTACCTTGCTTCTCTCTACATTTTTATTCTCAGAATTAGAGTGAACATAGTAATCAGAACATTTCTTCGGAGCGCGAAACACATTTCTAGATTCCAGATATAAAGGTCCGCTGTCCGTCTTCCTTCATTCCTGGCTTTCTACTCACCACCTTCCACCAGCTCGAATCAGACCAGCTCTTCACGAAAAAGTACTGAGATGAAGCTGAACACGCACCTTCTATCTCTTGCCTTGGTTGCAGTCCTGTCATTCTCGGAGGCAAGTCCAGCATTAGCAAAGCCGACATCAATCACACTAACAGGCATTGTAGACCACCATGGCATCTCCGCGTCGTCGGCCGACTAGGGACGAGCCGCCTTCCATAAATGTTGCGGAGGGATCACACAGTCGCAAAGTGAACAGTACTGAAGGATCCGGAGCATCTCCGAGAGCAAAAATTGAGATTGTTGAGCCAGTGCTCGTCTAAATCAGCAAATTAGAATTGAATGTGGGCTTGACGCAGTCACTTGACACGCGTCCCACAGCGAGACATAAAGTCCACAACTATGGACACCTAGCTCACAAGGATAATGGGGGCGTTTTCACGTACTTCCCATGTTACCATTCTCTCCGCGGCACAGAGCCTCAGCGTATGGGGCTGCTAAGAAGAGATTAGAATAAGCAAGTCATTAGAATAACCTTAATTAGCTATCTGCGAAGGGTGACCTCAATTAATGATGTGCGGATATTCTATTAAAATGTTTTATCTTGTCAGTATGTATCTGATTCTGCACAGGAAAAGTGAGGAGAGAGGAAATGTGAGCGGAACCGTTGTCGCCATAGCATAATTTAGAGTCATACACCGTCGTGACCGTGATTAGGCCCCAGTTAAAGCCAAAATACCTATACTATGTGTAATAAAGTGCGAGGAGCGAAGTCTGGTAGATGTCGAAGAAAGATTACGCCGAACACAGCTTCCTGACGTCTGCCCGAGTCTGATGCCCAACCACTTCAGCTCTCTTCCTCTGAGTGATCTAACACAAGCTTCTCAAAAAAAAAAAAAAAACAGAAAAAGTCACCATGCGTCTGGTTAATGGAATCACTCGAGATTCCCCTGGTGGACTGTCATTTAGACGGTCGTCCCTGAGAAACTGATTACTCTCTCGACACGATAATGTAGAATGACGGCCAG
>JAFISB010000366.1:0-18999 GCA_022560015.1 Diplodia mutila | reverse complement strand
TGATGTGTTTTTTTTTTTTGGGTTTTTTTTTTTTTTTTTTGGTGGGGGGGGGGGGGGGGGGGGGGGGGGGGGCGGCTAGTTAGTCCTGTTTCTTTCGTTTTATAGAACGTTTCTTATTTACGCTGCAACCGAGGCAGGGAAGTAGCCAAGAAGCAGATACTCGACATGATGTAGAAAAGCAGGGGTATCACGTGGAACGTTTCACTGCTTTATTGCAAAATTTTCGCTTGGTGTAACGCGATCGGGATTGGAAAACCGCTCATCTAGAGACTACTGCGATACTCTACAGTTATGTGGATGCCTAAAGTGAAACATTTGAAGTATTTACACGTAAATAACAGGTTTTGTTAACTGTAGTCGAACTTAAGTTACGTGAAGAAACCGAGGGGAATGGCGACCCGGATCGGCAGGCTTCCAAAACTTTTCCTACCGCTTGACGTCTTACCTTTAATACTTTACAGGTTTTTCTTCAGCACAGTGGGCACAAGAACGCTCTGACTCATCTCCAAATTCTGCTCGCTTCCCTGGATCAACTTGCTACGCTTCCTTACGATACCACCTACATATTCGAATACGTTCAATGAGAGGACCTTGACTTCTTCCTCAATACTTTGGCCAAGTCTTTGGCCAAGTCTAAGACTGTCACGCCCGTAATTGAATTCCCCGCTTTCCTTTATGCCGGGGAAGAAGCCTTTCGGTCGTTATCCGAGGACTACCTTATCCGTGGCCAGCTGTGGGCCCCCTCGTGTTATTTGAAAACGCGGTTTGGCGATGTGGTGGATGAGCAGGAGCGGATGCTGGAGCTGGCATCGATAATTAGATTGCGGACGGAGATAATCCTGTAGCTTGGGACCTGTCTCGCGTCGGTAAGTGTTGTTTCGAACAATAGGCCTCATGTATCGGAGCTGACGAGCCAGCAGCACACCCTTGGTCTGAGGTATGACGGTGCTTCTCACACCTGGAGCGCTAGTGGGTCACATAGTGCGACCAACGTGAATGGATAGAGCAGCCCATTCTGTCAGGGCCTGAAGGACAGGCAGGTATTCCGCTTCAAGCCATGGCACTTTAACGACATGTCTGCAGCCGGTGCAATTACCTGCGCTACTCAGATACGAACCATACAGCCCAAATGGGAATTCTTGTTAGCTTATGCCGCTCAGACATATGCTGTTGGTGGAACACGGCGTCGCGGACGTAGATCGTGAAGGTGGTTGACGGCGAGAAACAACATGTCTGCGTGTATAAAGAAGTAGAACTCCTCTAGTATCGCCTTCGGGTGAAGAGAACCCATTCTGGTTATCTCTACACTGGTGAAGAGGTGAAAGTAGCTTGGCTGTGGGTCGTGCCTTAAGTGCTGAACGGCTGCTAGCACTTCGGCTGGGCCCTGCGAAAGAACGTATTTCCAGTACCAGAGAGCCCTCAGCGACGATTCGCTCAGGGGCGTGCTCCGCACCGCGTCCAACAGCAAGAATTCGAGCCTTCCCCAGATGTGGAGCACGTTCATGACGGTCTCAGCTCCACCAAACTCCGGCTTCATAACTTGTAGAACCCGTAGAATATGCTGGGCTCGATCCTGGATCCTGTTGCGGCTGCCAGACCCTGTAGCCCTGCGCCACATCAGATCTCCACCGAACCGTCTGCATATGTATGCGATGATCCAGAAGGCATCCTCTACTGCTCGATCAGCTGCGGCCGCAGTATCCTGGGTCACCCTTCTGTTCTCCAGCTCTACGTCGAGCGGCCCCTTCTGCAAGAGATACATTTTCAGGCGAGAGAAAGCCTTTTGCGCACCGTTATACTCGATCATTTTTGCCTCAGCACTCGGAGTAGTAGGTGGTCTCTGCTGCCAGCTTTCCCCATGGGGCAGCTGAATTGTACCTAGGTATAGCCTCGCGAATGGCGACAGCGATGCCAGCCTGGTTTCGAATAACGATCCGACCGGTCTGTAGTTTTTATGGCACCACGGTGTTAGGAGGACTCAAAAGGTCTGCGTTGCGGCGAGGGTGGCTTACTTACTCAAGCGGAATCGAATGGAGACTGTCCCATCCTGAACGGCTCGGTGCAGCCTCTTTCCAAAATGGCAGCGGGTGCAGCCTGGTATCATCTACTTTAGCAGCCATGTCTGCTTTCCTAAAAAGAGCTACAATGACCCGCAGGCATCTAAGGCCAACAGCAGGTAGCAATGATAGGAGTGGAGTGCAAGTGAACATGGCATAGTATCGAATTTGGTGCTTGAATTGAAATCAGAAAAGGCCAAAGAGGTAGGATTCTGATTACGTGAGGCTTAATGTGCTGATCAGTAGTAGAGTCGGCTGATTGCTTGAGCTGCCCCTCTGCGCTGGTGTCTTGCGTAGTCGGAATGATCCATGTTGCTATCAATAGTCAGTTCTCGTAAGCGAACTAAATATCCAACGCCAAACGCCTTTTATCACCAAAGATATGCTTTTCGAAAGTTTATCGATCAATAAGAGCCGAACTGATCTGCGCATAGTTCTATCCTTTAGAGTCAGCTTCTGTTCTTACTTTTCTGGAATCCGTTATTCCTCGCGTAACGAAGATTCTCCGGACCCAAAATAGGCTGTTAACGTAAGCAGGATGAAGTCCCGACTGGAAAGTACATTTACGTCAGCTCACATGCCTATGCGCACCGGACTGCAAAAGCAAGACAGAAAAAAAATAAAAAGAAAACCTGTCGCTGGCTATTTTAACGTTTAGCGCCCTCTCGCCAGCGGCAGCGTTTCATCGAGCCGATCAGCTGCCCACCAGCACGGTCGCAAAGCGTACATTGGCGACTACCATATCTATTGAAACTCCGAACTAAGGTTTGCCTTTAGTCCTCTACAGTAAGTGCAACATCCGTCTGGCCTACCGTGTGCAACGCCATCGGGATCTGGAAAGAATGTGGGCAACAGACACGGGTAAACCGCTCCCACCGCCGCCCCTCAAATCGATTCCAGTCTTTGCGGAGCTCTACCTAAGCACCGTCTCTCTGGAAATTGATAACAATGAGTATAGGGCAGTAGTAGGCAGGTTTGAGGAGCTTCGTCGCCTGATCCGAAGTAACGGGACATCGTCGGGAAGACTACAGAGAGGGGATATGTCTCAGCGCGCTAAAGACTCGGATGAAGAGACGGTGGAGGACGCGTTTTGGATCATCGCCTACATGTGCTCGCGCTTTGGAGGCAGCAACCTCCTACAAATAGATAAGCAGTTCTACTCCCGGAGCGACTCTAAAAGCAGAGCCACTACGATGGCGGAAATTCTCCAGAGAGTATCAACGCCGAATGAACGAGCTCGTATATTATTGGACGTGTACAACACTTGGTTCAAGCTCAGGATCCTGTTTTTGACAGTCGTCGACAAGACTTCACTCCGCGACTCACTACCGGAGATTGAGTGGTATTTTGATTACGTTTTGACTGAGGGGCCAATGGAAACGCTCCGCCAGATCAAACGGTTGCAAAAAGGCGACAGGCTGGGATTCAAAACCAATTCCGATCTGGTTCAATTTATTCGAAATCAAAGAGCGCGGTATGGAAAGGAAGTATGTGAAAGCTTTCGCTACTTCATCGGTAGCGACATGCTGTGCCTTATTTCACATCACCTACCCGAGATATATTTTCATGCTGGCGTACGGTGAGAGATACTGTAGTGCAGGAATGGCCAATTTTTTTTTTTGGTAAGTCTATACATCTTTAGCGGACTTGGACCTTCAGCCTTATATAACACTAGCTACTCCTTTGTCTTCAAAGTGTTACTGCTAAGCTTGCATCGCTACTTTGCACAGTGTCTACACAGATCGCCCGAATGTTCTGGTTTAAGCTGCCTCTAAGGCTGTCTCATTTCTATGTACTCGCCCGTATGAACTACTAGTCTATATGCTCACTCCTATTGCACGTATTATAGTTGCACGTTGTCGCTGTAAGTCAGTCAACGAAATATTACCAGCACCGGAAAAAAGTGACTAAGCATGAGCTAACCACCAACTCGCACTCGCGAACTGAGGTAGACCGATATAGGCTGCCCTACTCAACCAATTTGTGTATCAAAGTCAGCTGCGTGACGATAATGAATTCAATTGAAAACGGCACAAGCAAAGCATGGCCTAGCTCGGGGATATGGCCTGTTATGGGAGTCTTGGTATCTGCGAAGCTCAAAGCACATCAATTACGGCTGAAAGGTGGCACCGTATGCTACCAGAAGGCTTGGTAGAAAACTTGAATATAATTCACGTGCTCAGATTCGTGGCAGCATCTGCTCGAGATCGAAAGTTTATTTACGCAGAACCCGCCCATGATCTTGTGCGTCTCGCACGAGCTTTGCGCAGCTTAATCTCATCTATCGACCAGATCACAATTCTTATATCTATGCGGGTACTACTTCGAATGCGCTGACCGAACAAATGCCTGGAAAGCTCTTCGACGCTTGCGGAATTTCAGGCAGACTCGTCTGCGGAACCTCAGCCCAACTGGGTCCCATTTCTGAGCACATGGTGTAGCACTATTTTGTGCTGACGTTGTTATGGATTGTAAGCTTTTGCAACAACCAATTTCAATTGGCTCTACATTCCGCGAGTGGAAGAGTCTATCTAGGTGCGGAAGCCGAGAGACCTGGCAGTCTCGACAAGACGTCTCGTAGCACGGCTGGATCAACCTAACACTGTCCTTGGCAAAAACGAAACGGGAGATGCGTCTTCGGCAGTTTACCATTAGCTAGTATTATTTAGAGCTTTTTGGTCGACATAATAGTTGAAGCGTTAACGTGGATAAATAGCTATCCCTTGAACGTAAGGGCTACGCATCTTGGGCTGGGCGACGAAATAGTACGTAAGAAAGTGGAACTCGACTTTTAAGATCCCCGCGTCATAGAGAGAACCCTCTAAAGTCATATCAAATGTTTTTGGCCTGAGTTGCTTGGTGAATCAGCTTGGTGTGTGTAAACTTCTCTTCCATCATCTAGCTTTCTCGTTACCCTTGCTACATTACCCAAACAATATCTAAAGCTATTAGTGTTCAGAAAAAAAATGAAAGAAAAATAATCTATTTATACATCTTATTGCGCAGGCTGTGTGCTAACGCATACGTCGACGTTGGTGTATGATAAAATACATTAGCTAGGAGACTATTCTACGAGTAATAGATAGAACTCGAACAGTAGTAAGATAGCCTTCGCTGGGTTAAATCACCTATATGCTGTCCGTGAGAGTTCTGCCCTATGGATGTATCAGCATCGCTCTCTTTACAGCAGTGGAAGACTCCACCCTAGTAGACAGCAACACTGCCACGTGCATTCTTATCGAACCCGGCGCTAACTAGCCGACCTAGAAGGAAGGAATAAAGTGCAAGCTTCTAAAGATTAAGCATCCACATCTAGATTATATAGGATAATTGGACAGTTAAACTTTCTTTGCCGTTTTTAACTTGTTATTTTGAACAAGTTATAGTAGCGGAGTCCTTAAGGCTTTCTCACTATTGGTGCGCTTGTCGCTGTCAGCCATCGGTTTTCCACATTACTATGTAAGGCTTGCAGCCTTGACCCCCGCAAGAGCCCGATCGAATTAGATGGGGCTGTCACTAGTAATAAAAACAAAGCGAAGAATAGGTACATAGATTATAGAATTTTCCGGGAAGCACTGAATGCGACCTCAGCGCCGGTGTTAGTTTATGTAAGAAACTAACTAAATGCCTACTGTCTTCGATTAGAAGTCCTTTGCTTTTTTTTTTGGTGTAAGAGTTTAGGATAGCTTGACCTGCTTGCTGCCTCTAGACAGTTCAGCGCTGGAAGGGGATTTAAAGCGGACTTGACAAGTAGGGTGTTGTAAAGCACCGCCAGAAGTTACTTACGAAACTAGTGGTTAAGCATTACGGCTGGAACCGCTATTTATAAATGGAAATCTCGGCACGCAAGTACAGCTAGTACTACTGCGACGCGCGACTTGAGGATAGTTAGAACAAAGAAAGCGATGATGAGGGTTACTATATCGAAAAGGTCTCAAAAGCTTCTAAGAGCATACATTAGACGACGAGCGCACTCTTGCGTAAAAGGGGTGTTCACAGCGGATAACTTGCACCAATTGTTGGCAGAAAGAAGAAGAGGAAGAATAGGGAGGCTTTCCTACCAATTGCTTGTAGGGCTTCTTACTAGCAGCGCCAAGGAGTACGTCTATGGGCAGCGGCTTGGAGAAGAAGATGCGGCCATCACTAGGGTGACGTTGCTAAAGAAAACGCTATCTAGCCTGCTTATCGCTAGTCTGTCCTGCGATGAGAGTACAGATCACGATGAGTCGAATCTGGCTAACCATTCGTCACGTTCTACCACCAGAGATTCCCAAAAATCAGAAGACCTCATCGAGAGTGTATTGAGCACTACTTCATCCCTAGATGCGGATGCTCTCTACAACACTACTAGACGGGCGTTTCAAAGTATGCGCGACAAGTCTAGTTTCTTAGACGTTGCTGTGAAGGCAGCCAAAGAGTATGTGGAGTCGCAATCTATTCCCCAACAAACGACAAGAAATGATGATTCTACCCGGTGAAAAGGTGTTTCTCTTCAGTCTAGAGGGATTAGCAGTCTGTGTGGTCAGATTCGAGAAAAGTGGGCGTGGCTGATGGATGCTTACATAAAGTATCTAGATCCGTAAATGACTCATTCTAAGTAGAGCTCCTCGCTTTCAATTGCATGAACGACACCTTACTCTAACGAGGCAATACAGGTTCGTGTTTGGTTGCTGATTCACTAGTTGTTTACAGAATTATTGCCAATGTTACTGTACCCGCGCTGGTAGGACGAAGCTGATACTCTAAGTCAAGGTCGCTTGAGCCCTCGCTGGTACAACTTATACTAGTGCAGCTGCTGTGTCGACCTCTCAACACATCCATCAGTCATCCTTGCAATATCGGTCAATGAACGTGTGATGCTCTGCAATGATATCAGCGTCGCCTCTCTAGATAACGGCGGGTAAGCACCGTCTCTGTAACACTGACCATCTTCCTGCGCCGCCGTCCCCAAATGTACTTTTCATCCATCTTGCTCACGACCGGAGCTCTTTTATGCTCCATTAGAGGACATGTATTTCACCATAGAAAGCATTTCTACTTTGACAGACCATTTTTAGAAGGTGGCCGAAGCTATCGATGGATGGAAATCTCTCCTCCGTATGCTAGAAGTCCCCGTGACTTTGATGCAATAGAAAGAAGTAGGCGACACGACACGAAGAAGCGTGGGCTGCTGTACATTAACGCGAGCACTCTCGACTCGTTTCCAGGATGCGCAGTCATTTCCTGGTCATGGAACTGGGCTCAAGTACCCGAGGCGGATCTACCACACTGCATGGAGTTTGTCCCGACACTCTGGGGAAACCGGGAGGAAGAGGACTTGTCGAGCTGGTCGAGGAATGCTTGGGCCGGCATTAGCGGGGGTGCAAAGTATATACTGGCATTCAACGAGCCCGATGTAGAAGTCACCGCAGGCGGCTCCTCTATCGCTCCCCTCGTTGCCGCTGGCGTGTACAGGCAGCAGCTTAACCCATTCAAGGATGTGGCGATCTTGGTGTCGCCAAGTGTGTGCAACGGACGAGGGGTCCGCCCCGCAACGGGTCTTGCGCAAGGCCTAGACTGGCTGAGTGAGTTCCACGCGCACTGTGGTGGTTCCGCTCACCAAGGCTGTGCGGTCGACCGAGTGAACGTCCATTGGTACTACTCATATGGTGGCGACCTGGACGAAGCGGTCACATCTTTCGAATCATACCTGACCGAGGCGTTTGATAGGTTCGAGAAGCCGTTGTGGGTGACGGAATTTCAACTGCAGAACGCGGCGGCGGCCGTGGAAGCTGAGTTTATGAGGCGAGCCTTTGCCTTTATGGACGGCGCAGGCTTTGTAGATCGCTATTCCTACTTTACTGCTGATTATGTTGCTCAAAACGCCGACCTTCTAGCCGCCTACGTTGAGAGGTAGTGATGGAATTCGCGCTTGATCGGTCGAATACTTGATTGATTGAGTGTATTGCCTGTTGTTTTCCATCTACTTGGTGTTGAACCTTATGTCGTCTTAAATGAGTGACTAAGCTAATAAACTTATCCAATAACAAACAACGGAGGTGATTGAGCTCATATTCCATCACGTCGTAAAGTTAATTGGGGTGTCGTTCGCTTCGCCTCGATCGCAAGAATAATGCGAGACACAAGAGTAAGAGCCTGCATTGTTGTCGTGGGGAAAAACGCGTTGTGAAGCTGGGGTGGTGGTGGTGAGGAATCTTGTCCGACTCGGTGATGTGTCTGACTCGATGATAAACTACGTTATGTGGACATGGCACTCCAATAAGAGGCTTGGATTTCCAAACGAAAATTAACACCCAACGCCATTGTATGTACAATTGAAAAAGTAAATAAAAAAGGCGTTCCGCCGTAGGACGCCTCGGAAACATTGCCTGCTGAATACGCTATCGCTACACGACGAAATCCTCTGCTCCGGACAGCTCCTCGCATTGTGCTTCCCTTTGTAACGTGATATCATGCTTGTAAAAGGCAAGCAACACACAAGCACTCGTCCGCGTGTTGAAGGAATTTTCTCGTTGAGCATAATCGTCTGCACGACCAGGCTTAGGCCTTCCTTTGTTACCACCGGCTCTCTGCCATTTGTCGGCCAAATGGTGGAGCGCCATTAGGTCGTGAGTAATCAGTGTGTCAGAACCTGCACCCAGACGTTGGTAGATGAAATGGCCAATCCATCGAGCCCGATCAGCGAGAATAACTCCCTAGGAGCCGGGATCATCGGGAAACAGCTCCTGTTGGATATCGCTCGTTTTTGATACGAATCGTGTCTCACTATATAGCTTAGTCACAATCACTTGTATAAGAGGCAAGCGGGTTGCCTACCCTCTCCCTCTCAGCGTCCCACGGAGCAGAACACGTCAGAGCCAGAGGAACAAGCTCCGCCTCATGCAAATCAACGTTGCCCACATTGGACCAACGCACGACACGGCTCTGAATCTCGCGTGGGAGGAAAGAGCGGACGTGGTAGTCGTACAAGAGCCCTGGGCGTATCTAAGAAGAGGACGAAAACTAACGAAGACACATCCGGGCTACGACATCTACGCCCCCCAAGACAACTGGGCAGACACCCCGAGAGTTCTTACTTATGTAAGAAAGACGCCCCACCTTCAGTCACATCAAATTCAACCATTTACCACACCCAACATCTGCGTGGTTATGGTCAACCGAGTCACAATTGTCAACATCTACCGAGCCCCAAGGGAAGAAAATACCATGGACCTACTCGGAGCCTGGGAGCCGCCAGCAGCAACGGTGGTAGCTGGTGACTTCAACGCAATACACTGGACCTGGCAGCCTGGTCCCAGGCAACGCAGCAACGCGAGGGCGTACGCACAGGGAAATAGAGTAGCCCAGTGGGCGGAGGAAAATGGGCTGGCCAACACAAACCCCTTTACTCCCACACACGAGCAAGGTAATACTCTAGACCTAGTGTTTACCAATATCCCCGGGACCGAAACCCAGGTACTGGAAGAACTGCACACAGGATCAGACCACTCAACCCTAATAACGGAGGTCTCAGCCCCACTCAGAGAGGTAGTAGGGGCCCCAAGGCTCGCAGTACATGAAGACCGGCTGGCCGACTTTAGGCAGACGGTAAAACGGCAGGCACACACAGTTGTAGTAGACTCTACTGGTGTAAAAGGGCTCGAGACGGCAACAAAGGATCTACTCGAGCTGCTACAAACGGCAATGGAAGCGGTTGGAACCAGGGTCACCACGAAAGGAAAATCAGCAACATGGTGGAACGAGGACTGTAAAACCGCGGTACAAGCACATCGAGAAGCCAGTCAGGCAGGAGAAGGGGCACAGGAAGCTAGAAAGAGACTCCGGGACACGGTTAGAAAAACCAAGCGGAAATACTGGGAGGACCAGATCGCCAACGCAAAAAGCGATCAGGATCTCTACAGGATAACCGGGTGGCACAAGAAAACTAACCGTTTCCGCTCGCCGCCGATTCTAGACCAGGGAAGGGCGGTGACCAACCCACACGAGAAGGCAGAGCTCTTAAGGAACAAGATTCTGTACCGCTTCACTGCAGAGCAAGACATCACCAACCCATGGACACCATTGGAGACCGACCCAGTGGCTATTCCATGGGATAATACTGTAACGATGGCGGAAGCTGAGGCGTGCTGCATCAAGGCGGGTAACACGACACCTGGGGT
Source organism: Diplodia mutila (assembly GCA_022560015.1). Lineage (NCBI taxonomy): Eukaryota > Fungi > Ascomycota > Dothideomycetes > Botryosphaeriales > Botryosphaeriaceae > Diplodia > Diplodia mutila. The sequence goes on along the minus strand of JAFISB010000366.1, from coordinate 8,783 downwards.
AGACGGCATAACAGTTAGACTGCTCCAGGCAGCCTGGCCCGAGATAGGGAGTAAGGTAGCCTCGCTGTATCAAGGATGTCTCGAGGTGGGCTACTACCCAAAGGCATTCAGAACAGCGGAGGTTACCATAATCCCAAAAATCGGTAAGGACCACTCGAGCGTTCGAGCATACCGGCCAATAGCATTACTCTCGTGCTTAGGAAAAGGGCTCGAGAGACTCATTGCAAGAAGAATGTCATACCTCGCGGTACAACAGAAGATCCTCAACCCACAGCATTTCGGAGCCCTTCCAAAGAGGTCAGCATTAGACCTCGCAGCGTGCGCAACGCACGACATCGAGATGGCCCTAAGAAGAGGAAAAGAGGCGTCTCTATTGATGATGGACGTACAAGGGGCATTCGATGCGGTTCTTCCAAATAGACTGCTCAAGCGTCTAAGGGAACAAGGCTGGCCAACGCAGCTGGTACGATGGGTCCGTCACTTCGTTACTGGACGAAGAGCACGGGTCCGAATGGAGACGGCTACTACGGATGAGAAAGAACTCATCTGTGGAGTCCCGCAAGGGTCACCAACCTCGCCAATTCTCTACATGCTCTACCTGGCGCCACTGCTCCAGAGGAGGGACCCGAAGACAAGATTTGCGTACGCCGACGACGTTAGCTTTCTGAGAATCGGCAGCAGCACTCAGGACACCATACAGGCCCTTCAGGAGGACCTAGCGGATGCGCTAGCATGGGGCGAAGAGAATGCCATCACGTTCGCTCCAGACAAGTTCGAGCTACTCCACTTCTCAAGGAAGAAAGTCCAGGGAGGAGGAGCAATCAGAGTAGGAGAGCTCGAGATAACGCCCGCGGCCGCCCCAGTGCGGTGGCTTGGAGTCTACTTCGACGCCAAGCTTAATTTCAAGCACCACGCGGAAGTCTGGGGAGCAAAGGGAAACAAGGTGGCACAGCACCTACGGGTCCTCAACCGGGTAACGAAAGGCATGCCGCCAGCAGCGGCGGTAAAAGCCGTAAAGACATGCGTAATCCCGATCACCACCTACGGGGCGGAGGTCTGGTACGAAGGGCTTACAAAACCCTCAACAAATGGCAGCATGGCCAAGGAGATAAAACCGGCGCAGGCTAAGCAGGTAAACGTCATCAACAGAGTACTCCGCGCGGCGGCAAGAGCGGCTCTACCAGTTTGGCGAACAACTCCAGTGCCAGTACTACACTACGAATCAGGAATCCCACCAGCGCAGGTGCTCCTACAACAGATCTACAAAAGAGCCTCGCTTAGACTCCGCCTTCTGGATGAAAACCACCCACTGGTGGCGAGAACCCGGACGAGCAACGATGAACAAGACCCAAAGGAAAAGAGAAGAGGACGTCCCTTTCAGAACCAAGACACCCAGTGGAGATTGACGCGAGTCCAGAGAATGGCCTGGCTTACTGAGGAGGGCGAGCGGCCAGTACTAATACCACCTACTTACCGTGATGGCCCTACGAAGGTGCTACAGGGAAAAGAGGTAGGAAAGAGAGAATTCGAAGAAAAGCTGCAAGCAGACCCACCAGGAACAGTCCAAATCTACTCAGATGGATCGGGATTAGACTCGAGGACTGCCTGGTCCTTCGTGATCTACCAGAACCAGACAAGAATCTACACCAGCACCGGAACACTTAGTAAAGCCGAAGTGTTTGACGCAGAGATCCGGGGAGCTACGGAGGGACTCCAATGGGTGGAGACGAATATAAACCAGCTGAGGGCACCACAGATAGCCCTCTGCATCGACAACACGTCAGTGATTCAGGGAATTGATGGAAGCACGCCGGCAAGCTCGCAAGCACAGTTCGAAAAGCTGAAAGCACTACGAAGCAGACTGCGACCCACCAAGGTGGAAACAAGATGGACCCAAGGACACATGGGGATCATAGGAAACGAGGAAGCTGACTTGCTAGCAAAGGCGGCAACAAAGGCACCAAACGCGGAGCAGGGGCCAGCAACAGTGGCTTGGATGAGAAGGAAAAACAGAGAGGAGCGGACACGCGAACTCACGGCCTGGTGGGAAAAGCAACAAACACCGGTCTACCAACATCTCGGTCTACGGCTGGGAAACCGAAACCCAGCACTAGCACTGCCACGAAACATACTACACCGGCTCCTTGCGGAGAGGTCCGGCCATGGAGACTTCGCGGAATACCATGAAAGGTTTCAGCACGAGAATGCAGAGATTGACTGCAAATGTGGAGAAAGAAAGACACAATGGCACTTCATCGACTGCCGCCTGACGGCGGGCTGGAAATACCCAGCAGGCCTGAACAGGGCGGAGAAAAGCAGGGCCATCCTTGGGTCAAAATGGTGGTTCCTCTTCCAGAGCCTCGTGCAGGAAACTGAAGTGTATAGAAGCGGGCGTAATGCGCTACAAGGTCCTACCCCCACACTACTAGAGGTGGATGAGGAAATAGCAACGGAGCAAACCGGGGCACGCGCGAAGGGCTCTTAAAAAGGGACCCTGCACAACAAATTCTCATTTGTAAACAGGAAGGAAGCGGAGGATCTCATTTGTCCGGCGAAAAGGTGGACACTCCACCCCTCTATAAGCCCCACGGGAGGCAAACTACGTAGGTAGTATATAGACGAGGTAAAATCAAACACACACACACACACACACACACACACACCCTCTCAGTCCTCATGCCACTCATTCGTGCAAGACAATATCATTCGTTTTCACCACCCAGTGCAACAAAATATAGAATAAAAAAAGAAATCAAGCTTGCTGAACGTACTATGGTGGTTGTTGCATGCAGAAAAGAAAAAATTTTCTTTAGATATTCTTGGTAAAGAGGCGGTTAGGTAGTAAGTAAAGGAAAGAGTAGCAGAATATTAGTGAGGCGAGGTAAGGGCGGTGTAGACGCGGGAAGGCTTATACTAAAACGGAAAGATCCCTGTACAGTTGATTCAGAAGAGTAGAGTTGACTGGGGCATATATTTTAGAGTCAGCATATGCCAAGCCGCTAGCTCTGCGCCTAGCGCCCTGGCGCCCGCCCCAGCTCGTTTCTCGCCTCATCATCACCTCTCCGCGCCCTGACCCTCATCACTGCAACCCATCATCGCCGTCATTTTGCATTACCTATCGCTCGCCTCTCATCGCACATTCTCATGCTGTACCTTCCTCGGATGCTCCGCAGTGGATTGAGTCCAGCCTCGTGCTCCGAACTCCCCTCGGGCGCGTTCCGCAGTGGTGGGTCTGCGCGCATTGTACCCGCACTTGCACCTCCCTCCTCGTGTCTCCCACAGTGGCTCGGGTCTAGCTATATGCTCTGAACTCCCCTTGGGCTCACTTGGCAGTGGTCTGGTCTTGCTGTGGTATTCCATGCGCACCAGAGTCAAGGCTGCTCCCGAAGCCTGGGTGGATGGGCGGGTGTCCATGCTTGCCAGCATAGGGTTCCGCTTTTTGTTACGCTGATTGTACGCAGGCGTCCAGTCATGTCGACCGCCACCGACGCCGTCAACGAGCGTGTTTTCGTGCAATGGCAGGATCCAGACACCCGCGACGACTGCACCCTCGGATCTACCTCTGCAACAAACAAAACCGCAGTCCAGCTCTTCCTAAGTATCAGGCTAGTCGAACCACATGTCGTCGCTCACTTTGCTTTGTCCGTTGCCCTGACGCGCGGCGGACGCTCACACCCCCGCCCCTTTCTCTTGCTTCTCCCGCTTTATGCCTCGCCTGACACCGTGGAAAGCCCTCCGTGCGCTTCGAAATCGTCGACGTCTCTGCCGCTAGCACCACGTCCATCATCTCCTCGGCGATCAACGAAGCGAGGCTGTCTGCCTGCGGCCGTCTCCTCCGTACATCCTTCCGCCTCACCGAACTCGGCTTCATCGTGCGGCCCGACTCAAATACCAAGGTCAAACCACACAACTCGACCTCGCAGGACTTGTTACTGGGGCTGAAATCTCTGTCTCGGGCACGGGTTTTCACTACCTACATGAAGTTCAGCGACTACGCTCATGAGGGCTTCAAGCTCATGGAGAAACTTCTGCTCAGCAACCCGCAAAAGCCATCGCTTGGCTTGGCCTGCATGTTCGACGGAAAAGGTGCCGTTCTTATGGATTGGGATAAATCATACATGGGCACCGATATCACCAGTCCTCCGCCTCCCCCGGCCTACGAGTCGACCGATCCGTCTAAGGTCCAAGTGAGGCGCACTTCCAGTGCCTCGCCCCAGAGGGTCGGAAGCGATGGTTCTGACATTCCAGAAGCTGTTGTGGAAACGGATTGCGAGGGCGAATCTTCGGGTAGCGAAGGTGCTAGATCTCTCCGGGATCGTCTCGAAGCTGCCGCAAGCGGCCTCGTTATTCCAGGCAGAAAACACGGGCGCTCTCCTTCGGCTGAACTGTTCTCGCAAGCTCCTGTCTCGCCTGCGCGCGGCGCGCTGCAGAACGACGTCAAGGACCTGGAACGACACATGTTTGCCTGGTGCCACGATGTGATGCAGATCAATGAACACGTATTTCTGCACTCGCGCGTAGGTCGGCGTCGCGGGGATATGGGCCAGAATGTCCGCGAGGGTGATGGTGTACGATTCCGTTCGATGCGCGCGCTCTGCATAGTGCTCTTCGTTTTTGATCCGCACGACACGGCAGATGCTGACCTGATGTCTTCACCTGTTGTCGTTGACTTGCTCCGTGACATGGAACTGCTTGCCAGATGGGCCCTCGCCGTGCACAGCCTGGCCGATCTCACTTTCTACAGGAATTCATGGTGCTGGGTATGGAAGCAAGACGCATTAGTGATGGAGTGCAACAGGATAGGGAAGCTTTTAAACTCCTCCATAGTAGCCTTGTTGCTAAGGTATGCGTGAAGTTTGGTGTTCGTTCCAACAGGTAGATGTTACGGCACAGTCTCCACAGGGTTAGGAGATATCAGAATGATGATGATGATGAATTCATAGACCGTCCCAGCCGCCGAAGGCAGCTATACGGCGTGCGGCCGGCTCGCCGTTCCCGCTAAGCCCGTTTAAGGGCCTTAGCGAGGCGTCAAGGCCTGGCCGGTTCTCTATACTATCTGCGCTCTACGAATACGTCTCGTGGCGCTACAGTCCTCCCGCACCGCTAGCAATCTCTGTAAAGTATTCCGTCTTCCTCCAGTGTCAAGCTTTATACTGTTTATACTGTGACTGTGGTATCGCTCCGAATTGCCCAAGGAGCTTGGTTGCCATCATAAACTTTGCTGCCGCCATGGCTGTGCTGCGCTGACTCAGCAGCTTCCTCAGATCCGTTGTCCAGCATCTCCGCCCTATCTCATCCGGCATACGGAAGGTGAGCCTTAGCCTATCGAACTTGCCGCACGTGTAGTTCCATCAATAAAAACAAGAAACGAATTCCTTCAGAAAGGATCACCTAAGCGGGAGGGAAGCGAGGAGAGGCCTATGCGGGTTTTCGTTGGCGGGGAAACGCCAATCGCACACGTGCGATTGCTCTTGCACCCAGCAATTCTAGCCCAACGAGGCCATGGATGAGAAGACATCAAAAGCACAGCCAAAACTCGGCCTACCAGCTAGCGCGGGTAATTAATCTGATGGAAAATGAACTCAATCACCTCCGTTGTTTGTTATTGGATAAGCTTATTGGCTTAGTCCAAATTCATCAATTATTTGACCGATCAAGCATGAATTCCATCACATCCCCACCATCAATCCTGTCAGCTACGCACAAAATAGCTGCTATATATTCAGCCTTTCGCTTCGCGAACTTCCTACTCGTATTGGCTCCATACTCTACCTCCGTGAGCGTGCTCTATAGACGGCTGGACTGAGTATAGGTTATGGAAAATTGGTTTTTTTTTTCCGCGAATGTGTCCCACGCCCAGTCGAAGATCGCCTTGGCCTGCAATCCTAGATGTTCAGAGGTCGACTAGGCGAGATTTTGACAACCAGCAGCATCTCTAACCAGCTAGCGATAGCAATCCCAGCGGGCCATTCTATAAGCCCCTTCATCCTTGTTGTTAACCGAACAGGTGTGCAGTGATCTTGGGGAGGTAGTATCTACCGACCAATCATTATTAGTGATAGAGCTGCCCTTAAGTGCATTATGTAAATTCTCTAAGGTACATGCAAGCAGCTCAAAGTCGCTGTCGAGTAAGCTTATACAAGCAGTTCTATATAATGAAGAATGAAATATGGGAAGCTAACACTGCAATTATATTAATATGGCCCCTACACCACATAAACCAAAGAAATCGGGGTCAGTTGTTGGACCTAAAACATCAAAGACGAACATTCCCGCCAAGGATAAAGAACGCTCCAATCTTTAAAGAATAAGAACAATAATATCTCAGGAGTCAATAATTGGAGATTACGATAACATACAGCCACTTGATACGTATATTGAAGAGAGCGATTTGTTCAAGGGACTTCCGTGCCACTACAAATATTTCTTTGGGTATTGTTGGGAAAAGCTCGATGAAGTACCTGAAAACCTAAACCCAATAGAAACGGCAAAGCGCTATTACCGTGAATTGATAAATGACCTAGAGGATTACTTGAATGAGTTTTGGTCCTATAGTTATTTCACCAAAGACGAACGCGAGGAAGACGAGAGAAAGGACCTATGTGAGCATCTCCAGGTCTTTCTTACTGGATGCAAAAGCATAAATGCGTTTTTGGAGATACTAAAGAATCCGCATTGGTATCGAGAGGATACAGAAGAAGGTGATAATCAACTCAAAAAACGACTTAATATCCATGAAACTAGGCTATTCGAGGAAATCCGTCACTTATCGGAGCTTCTAGAGAATAAGCAGCTTGACCCACATATAGAACAAGAACTAAGAAAGCTTTCGCAGAAAATGTACACATTAGTTTGGACTAAGTTGCCTCTGCACTTCGGGAATAGTAGCGGTAGTAGCGGCGGCGATGGCGGATGACGATGTAAAAGTAAACAGGTGATACTCGCTATGAGATGTCGGTGAATTCTCTAGAGGCTAGAGGAGGGGGGGGGGGGTGTCGAATTTATAAGTGCCTGTTCTTCAGCCATTAGGTAGCATATGTTTTGACATATTTCTAGCTGTATAAATACTTTCGAGGCACATGTTCAATAACAACGAATGTGAGGTGATGAAGAAGGGCGCCAAAGATATCCCGGGATGGTGCTAGGTGGGACTGTTTGTGAATACTTTAGGGAATAACGACGTCGGAGCTTCATTGTACTTTTCCTAAAAAAAAAAAAAAAGTAATGATAAAAGCGAGTTACAGAGAATAAAATATGTAACTAAAGGAAATATTGTGTTCGAAAGGCTGATCAAAGCGTATCTAAAATGTATGATGGAAATGTATAGAGACGAACAGTGGCAGCTATGTAGACGCTATAGTCATAAATACAGCAGCTCACCTAGATACGATGAACTAATCAAGTGGCTATAATAATGATAAAATAGAAAAGAACAGCGCACGAGGCTATAGGTACAAATGACGGCAGATACCGCCGTTTGAAATAAGTTTCGTAGGCCGAGATGGCCAAACTGTTATTACACTGGTTTGACTGGCGTAGTATGTAGCGCGTGGGATTTTAAAACTACGTGCACGGATCTTCGACACATAGACTTATTCTCCAGAATGTATGGTCTATCAGCTGAATCTGTCGCAACGAGACGAGATAAACTGCATCGTGTCAGAACCAACATGATGATTTTACGGTTTCGTTTATGTGCGCGATGACGAGTAAGCATTCCTGCGCACCTTGGTAAGTAAAGTTCGTCGATTAGAAGAAAAAGGAAATAAGCAAAAGGTAGAGATATTAGCGCGAATATGTGAACACGACCGTCACTTTACGTATCAACCCCAACAATTTGGAGCTGCAATAATATTAGCAGCAAAATCCCTTGGGTCCAGCATCTGTCGCACACAACATACTAGCATTACCACCAGCTAGCTGGGCCTCGCTACCACAGAATGGTTCGACTCGAAGATGAAAGGACCTCTACCACTGTCTCTTCGCTTGAGAAAGCTCCTACGACTACGGCAGCTAGGGAGATAAATATGCCGCTCCATGGTCCCTCAGCCAGCGAGAGTCAGGGCACGACCTTATCAGAGGCTGAAGAGAGAAACAGAGCGCCAACGACCACCCACTTCAAAGACTACGTAAAAAACTTCCTCTTTGTTGTCTCCGTGTCTCTCACGCAGGTACTGGGAGAGTACCTCATCTCCGGATACAGCGTCCTCCTCCCCTCCCTGCTCGACGACTTTTCCGACGCCAGAGCTTCCAGAGTCTGGCTGGCAAGTTCTCTGACCATTGTCTCTGCATCCACGACTCTCCCTCTCTCCCGCATAGCCGACATGCATGGCGGTTATTCCGTCTTCCTTGCCGGCGCGTCTCTGGTCCTCACTTGGAGCATAGTGTGTGCTTTCGCGACTTCTCCAGCGGTGTTTATCCTTTGCAGAGCCATGCAGGGGCTGGGTATCGCCGCGCTCCAGCCTGCTGTCTTCTCCCTCATCGGCACCAGATACCCGGCTGGAAAGCAGAGAAACATCGCCCTCGGAATGTGCGGTGCAGCATCTCCGCTCGGTTTCTTCCTTGGCGTCGCCACGTCAGGCCTTGCCGTGACACACGCAACCTGGCGCACATACTTCTTCGTCCCCGCGGCAATGAGTCTACTCAGCATGGCTCTGATGCACGCGTCGGCGCCAGCCCAGTCACAACCCGGGGCCAGTCGCCGCGCTAGAGTTCAGATGGACTGGTTGGGCGCTATGACCATGCTGGCGGGCCTGTTCTCCATCATGTACGCCCTGGCTGCA
>JAFISB010000365.1:0-19088 GCA_022560015.1 Diplodia mutila | reverse complement strand
TACTTAGATAGGTAGATAGAAACGGGCCTAGCCCCGTCTCTAATAGTCTAAGACTCTAGAGGGACGTTAAACTAAATAAATAAATAAATAAATAAATATAAAAAGACTTTTAGGCTTTAGAAGACGTAGAAAAGCGACTCGAAGAAGAAACTTAAAGCGCCTAATAATAAAAAGTAGTCGAAACTAAAGGCTAAGCTAAAGATAAAAGATTTTAATAATAGTTAATAGAGATAGTTAACTCTTCGCCTAGATCTTTAACTTCTAAAGTTACGGTAGAATTCTCTTTATTCGCGCTATTAACTATAGGAGCTTTAGAAAAAGAAATATAAATTTAGAGATCTTCTAGATTAGGCTTAAGCTTAATATCCGTAGACTAGTCCTTAAAGAAAGTAGAGGTTTTCTTAACTACGATAGCGTTTCTAGTATCTATTCTAACTAAATAGAGTAGGGGAGTTAAAGTTCTAGAGTCGTTAACGTTAGACTCTATAATAAGTAAGCGCGAGGACGTAGTTATTCGAGTTAAACTATTTTAGAGAGAATTAATAACTAAACGACGAAGGAAGAAGAAAGTTCTAAATAAAGAAAAATAAAAGTTAGAGAAAGAAGTAGTATAGATATAGAGAAAGAAGGGCGTAAGCCTCGGAATAGTTAAGTCGTAGCTTTAAAATAAGTTAGAAGGTTAGACTTTAGGCTTAAATTAAGTTTAGAATATTACTCTTCTAACTTAATTTAAGCCTTATTTTAAGGTAAAAGGTAAAAGGGGTGGGGTACTTATCTAACGGTTACTAAAAAAGTTTAGAAGAAATAGTAGGCGGAGGTCTTTATATAGAGTAGAAGAAGTAGTCCGTATACGTAGTATTACTAAAAGATACGAGGCTAGACTCTAACCGAAACGGGTAAGGCGTACGCGTAGATAAAAATAGATAGAATCGAGTAAAAGAAAAAGAGAAAAGAGTTATTTCTAGGGCTTCGTAATAAAGTATAGACTTTAGAAGGAGAAGAGGCTTATAATAATAGTTAGAGGTATTAGACTAGATAGTTTCGAAGGAAACTTTTAGAACTATAGTATTTAAATAAGTACTATAAGATTTTATAGAGGGCTAAGTAATCTAATATTCTTTAATAACGAGTTTTTAGTACTAAGCCGACTATCTAATATAGTTACGGTATACTAAAGATATAGAAGACTTAAGTTTCTAGTATTTCTAATCCGAAATACTATAGTAGTATTACTACTTTCTTATACTAGATAATCTTATTATTTATAGTAATACTAAGCTATCTATTAAGTTATTTAGTAACGTTTACGTTAATACTAAATAAGAAGATAAAAATAAGTAGATTACTCTACGCGATACTATCTTTATACTCTTATTTATAGTAAGTCTCGTTTCTATCGCTAAAATAGGCGAGAAGAACGTCTATATCGACTTAAAATAAAAGTATCTTTATAATAAAACTACTAATATCTCTATATACGATTTAATCTATATAGAAGGATAATTCTTTATAAAGTACGTTTAAATAAAACTATTAAGAATCGCGGCTAGATATACTACTCGTAATCTACCTACTATATAATAGTATAATATCTTCGCTTATATAAGTAAAGCGGTTATTTAAGTACTTCTATAAGTAGTTTAAGGGGTAAAGCTTACGAAGAATCTAATATCTATATATTATAACGTCTACGCGCGTTTAAAAGTATACTAGCTTATCGCGCGTTTAACTAACTATAAGGAATTATTAGATTAACTCTTCTTTAAAATAACTACGGACCTTATTTAATTAATTTCTATATATAACTAATATAAGTAGACTATCTATTTAGAATACGCGGTAATATACTACGTAATTTAAGAGTTATACTAGTTTAAGAATAAGTATAATCGTATAGTTCTAAATATCTTTATATAGATCTCTACTAGATTCGGCTATAGAATAGCGTTTCTAAGGTTAAATAGCGAAAGATCTTTTATCTAATAGTTTAAATATAAACTATAATATCGAGAAATTATATAGAAAGTTACTACTTCTTATACCTCTACTTAAAACGAATACTCTAAGAGGTTAGAATATATACTTATTCTTAAAGTACTCGTAATACGTATAAGAGTAAATCTACTAGAATTTTTATAGCTAGAAGCGGTTAGAGTAGCGACTTATATTTATAATTAAACTTTTATCTAACGCCTTTAGTAAAAAATACCGTTTAAACTTATTTATAGTATTAAACTAAACGTATCTTATATAAGAGTATATAGTTATAAGATCTACGCTCTTAATAAGACTATTTCTTATAGTAGTAAGCTATAGAAATAAGTACTCGTTAGTTATCTTATTAGATATAATTCTACTAATATCTACCGCGTATAGTACTCTCTAGAAGACCGTATTATTTACTTAAGAAACGTTACTTTTAATAAATCTACCTTCTACTATCTAGAAGAGTAAGAAAGCTATACTAAGCTTTTAAAAGTAAAAGAAAAACTAGCTAAGGTTATTCTACGTATTTACTAAAGCTTAAAAGATATTATTAACTTAAATAAGTCGTTATTAGAGAAAGATTTTACTTCTTAAACGCGTCTTATAAGTAAATAACCTAAGAATTCTATTCTAATTAAATAAGATAATACTTTTTAAGGTTTAAATACGTTCTTTAAACGTAGTAAATAACTTAAAGATACTTCGTATTATCTTTTAGATAAGAAAAACGGACCTAATTATCGACTACCTACTTTAATATCTTTAACTATAAAGTAATCCCCGTAGAAAATAAGCTCGTAGGGCTTACTAAATATCTTTAAACATCGCTAAAACTTAGAAGATAAAGCTAAATAGGCCTCTAAACGTTAAAGACGTTTACTATCTACTTTATACGATAATAAATATAATTTAAACGCCTTAGAAAATAATCGTACTTCTCGTATAAGCGAGATAAAAGAATCTAGAGTTATCTTCGTTTAAAGAGAAAGATCGCGTAGATATACGCACCTAGTAATACTATATAATAACGTATTTAGCTACTAATTCTAGAGGTTATTATTTATCTTTATACTTATAATAAAGTATTTAATTACTTATCGTTAATAAAAGTAAAGACTAACCGCCTCTTTTAGAACTCTATAAAGCTCTAAGAATTAATATACTACTTTTATAATAAAAGAACCTCTTAATAATATAGATAAGATTTCGCGAATCTACTACGGTTATCTACTCTCTAAACTACGTTATTATAAAGACGTAAAGTTATATCTATTAGATATATATTTTATACGAGCTATTAATCTTAAGCTATAATAAGCCTAAAGTAAGAAGATATAGACGATTATACTAATCTATAAAGTCTAAAAGATAAATAAAAAGATTATACTTCTTATATAGATCTTTAAGTATAAATTTAACGAATATAGCTATTTAATAAAGATTAAAGTAAGAATCTATATATATAGCGATCTTTAAATAACTACTTAAGATATCTACGCTACTACTTTAGTCTTTTATATCTTTTAAGCTCTTATAGCGATTATCTATACTTTTAATCTTAAAATAAAATAGTATAACGTTATTAATATATTTTCTTACGTTTTATTAGACGAGAAAACGTTCTATAAACTATCTAAAGATATATATCTATTATTAGACTAAATTCTATAGCTAAATCGAGCGCTATATAGTCTAAAAAAGTTACTAGCCCTCTAGTAATAATACTTCTATAATATTCTAACCGAATTAGAACTAGAACTAATATTTAATATTCTTTATTTTTATATTAACTATCGCCTCTTTATATTCTTCTTTATAGATAACGTTATTATAGATTATACTAAGTAAGATAAGATATTTACTAACGTATTCTAAGAGAACCTCTTTAAGCGCTATAAAATATATATAATAGGCGAAATTTAGTAGTTCTTAGTACTTAGAATTATTCGCGATCGATAATAGCGCTTACTATAGTTCTCTTAAAAGTTATATATTAACGCGTTATTAGTTAGATATAACGTTAAGAAGACGAATATTATAACCCTACTACTTTTAGAAGAATAGTTAGAATCTAATAAGAATAAGAATACTATACTAGAAAAGATATATACGTATTAAAGTAAGATTAGTTTAATCTAGTTTACTACTATAAGTATACGCTCTAACGTTATATACGTCTTATCTATACTATTCTTTTATTTTACTAACTCTTCTAAGCGCTATCTTTAGCTTACTTATCGAGTTCTAGAGTATCTTAGTAATATAAGTAATCTAGCTATCCGCTATAATAGTAACTCGCTAGATAAATAGAATATCTTTATAATTAGTAGCGATATCTCGTTTATAAACGATATTACCACCTATAAAAGTTATTAAGAGTTACTAATTACTTTATTTAAAGTCTTTATAGATTAGAAAGCGTCTAAATAACTAACTATTATAACGTTAATAATAGAAGTAGAGCTTCTAGTCCTTTTAGAAACTACTAAGTAGTACTACTAGTAGAAGTAATTCGTCCGCGAAGTTATATTCGATTCTAGATATCTTTTTAAAGTCTAGTATAATAATAAGTAAATACTTACGCTTATATAGAAGAACGCTAATAAACTAAATACTAAGCTTTACTATATTAATATCTATTATAGTAGTAGAGGTTTTCTTAAACCGAGTTCTTTTCTTCTCTTTTACTTTTAGTATAAGCTAATCTCTAGTCGACTTATATACTTAGTTAGTCTTTAGCTAGTACTACGGACCTCTCTATATAAGACTATAGCCGATATATAGTAAGAGAGACGGCTAAGAAAAAAATAATAATAATCTACTCTTTACTCTTTATTTTTTTTTTTACTAAGTATATCTCTTTTACCGCCTATAGATACTTCTTTATATAATCTTATTATCTTAGACTTTATCTAAACGATTTTACCCTTCGTTATATTAGTATAGCTTCTATAGATCTATTTATTATTTAGATAGCTAAGAGCTTATAAGAAGATAGCTAGTAGCCGGTTATAAAAGAGAAGATTTACTATCTAAAGTCTATATTATTCTCTTTATTCTCTCTAACCTTCTAATCTTTTAATCTTTAGATCTTCTAACCTTTTAACCTTCTAATCTTTAGACCTTTTAATCTTTAGACCTTTTAATCTTTAGACCTCGGCCCTTATTATTCTAAGACTTTTTAACTTTAAAGACCTATAATATACTTATTCTAAATAATCTATTTCGAATTCCCTTTAAAGTAAAAGATCTAACCTTATCTTATAGGTAGAGTAACTAAGTAGGTTAAATAATATTTAATACTTATTCTTTATTAGATTAAAAGAGTAGATTACTACGTTTTAAGGCGATAACCGGTAGGGCGTTACGACGTATTTATCTATTATTATATCTAAAATAAAAAGATAACGGATAGTCTAAATATCCGTTCTCTAACTTAGTAAATTCTAAATAAAGTAAGCTAATATTACTAAAAAAGACGTTATTATTTACTTATAAAAGAATAAGTAACGAAAATAATAGAATTTAATATAAAAACGCGACTATAATAGTCTCTACTACTATTTATAACCGCGTATCTTTTAATAAAAAGAAATACTTTAAAAATAATAATAAACCGCTAATAGACGTATAAATTCTTAATCTTTTAAATCTAACCGTCTTTATTCTACTCTATAAGAACGTTATACTTCTAGTTAGAGTACTCTATTATTTTTAAAGAGTTTACTTTAGCCGGTATAGATATTAACTATAAAGTACTAGTACTACTTATTAGCTAAAACTAATTTTTTCTATTTATACTTTCTATCGCCCTTTAGTTTTTCTACTATAGCCTTTTATTTACTTAGTTATAATTATTCTTATTTAATATAAGTATTTTAGAGGACTAAGTAGTACCTCGCGAGTCTACGCTCTAGATTACTATATTAAATAGTAGCTTTAACGAGTCTTTCTCTTATATAAATTCTACTACTACTAGATCTTTTATCGCGTTTTTACTAAATATCGCGGAACTATTATCTTAAATAAGAGGACTAATCGAGTCTCTAGTTTAAAAGATTAGAACTATATTTATATAAATAAAAGTAGTTCGTTTAATAACCCGTTTTAAAAGATCTATACTATACTCTAGTAAAAATAACTTATTTACTAACTAAAATATTATCTAGTTTTTAGAAAGCTTCAAAGCTTATACTTATAAGTATAGATTTATAAAAGCTAATATAGTTAAACGTTTTTCTTTTTACTATAATAGGCTTATATTCTAGATAATTAGTAAGCGGCCGGACTACTAAGCTAGAGACTAAATTACGTTAAAGAAGTACTTATATAAGCGCTTTATTAAATCTAATAGCTACTAGTAATTCTTAACTTAGTCTTATCTATATACGTTTATTAAATAGAACTACTCGTCTTTCCGCGAATATTTTAAAATATATATAACCTTTTTAAATAACGCCTTTTTATAAAAATAAATTAATAGAATTACGCGTATAGAACTATTTTTTAACGGGATTAAAGATTTAAAGATTTATACTAAAATTATCTAAAAGATTAAGATTACGGACCTCGCTAAAATACGCTAGACGGATATTTTTAAAGTAGCTATTAAGTATCTAAACGAGTAGAAGACTCTCTTAAGATAAAAGAAAGAGCTAAATATAAATATTACTCTAGTTAAGCGTATAAATAAATAGTACTATTAGATTTATAAAGACGGCTTATTAGAAGAGTCGTCTACTAGAAAGCTAACTAGTATTACTAAGTAAAACCCGTCTATAAAACCTATTATTAAGAACGATATTAATAAACTAAGTAAAAGCCTCTTACGGCTCTAGCTAAACTATACTAGTTTTATAAGTACTTTATAGACTATATCCTCTTATAACTATATTACTTAGGCGGTTATAAGTAATCTCGCTCGCCTAATTACTTTTCTTTAATCCGTTTTTTTTACTTCGTTCGCTACGAACCCGGCTAGCGCTATTAGATTTATCTTTATTATTCCGCCTACTAATAATATTACTTAGTACTAGAACGCTCGTTCGCGCTAGAAGGTAAATACTATTAGCTAAAAAGAAGATTACTACGCTTATAGTAAAAATAGATATTAAATATAAACTTATCTATTTATTTATAGCCTTTTAAACGTTAGTCTTATCTACTTAGAAGGATTTTACTTTCGTAACTTAACGTTTTTAAATTAGCCCTTTATTACTCTACCCCTAACGAATAAAGCTACTAATTTAAAAGAGTACTTTATACGGCGTAGATATATAGATATAGTAGAGGCGATTATATAGTAAAATATCGGGCTAATATAATCGTAGTCTAACTTAGTTAATAGGCTACGATTAGATTTTTAGCGCTAAGAAACTACTATAAAAACCGGATATACTAAAATTATATAACTAGTAGAGAACTCGTCGTCTAGCGAAGAAGAAAAAGAAGAATAAGAAGACCTCTAGATTAATATTATTAAATAGAGACTCTTAAATAAAGATAAAATAATAAAGATCTTATTTAAACTAATCTTTACTAATAGTTAAAAAGACTTCGCTAGTATTTATACCGCGATATAGAGAGATAAAGTATCTTCTTATAAAGAAGTAGTAAAGTTTCGCGGATTAAATATTTATCGCCTTTAATAGTAAATAGATAGAGAAGTTTTCTATATAAAACTAACTATTTTAACTATCTTAAGCCTTTATTTTAAGAGGTATCTAATAACGTTAAATCTACCGCGAGCTACGAGATCTTCTTCTAATAAATTATAAGATAATATTTAGACTATTAGTAGAACCTCTAAGTCGAATCGGCCTATACTAATAATTAAAGAAGATAAAGATAAAGCTATATTTAAGATTACTATACGTAAAGAGCTAACCCGCCTAAAACGTCGTAAGATAATTTCTTTAAGAGTCTTATTAAATACTAATAAGTATCTACTAGGCTCTAATAAAAAGAAAGTATTAAACTTTATTAATAAGATCTTTTATAAGATAATTCTACTAGAGCTTATAAACTATATATTAATCTTTTATAAACTTTTAAACCTAGTAGTCTCTACTAAATACGTTAAGACCTATCGGCGTAGGCGAGAAGAACTAAAAGTAGCTAAGAATCTTCTAATTTAATATCTCGTCTAAGACTATATTTAAAACGGGACGGCCGCTAGATAAATAAACCTACTATAGATCTAACTAGAAGAAAACGATTCTTTAAATATATCGGCTATTTCGATCGATATAGATACCCGCTTTAAAAAGAACGGTTCTATTTAGAGTACTAAGTATTAAATACTAACTATACTAAAAAAGACTATTATCGCATCGACGATTATAAACTTTAAAAGAAAAATATAGATATAGAATATTCGTACTCGTTTATCTTACGTTTTAGTAAACCTTTTAAAGTACTCTTATAAGGCCTTACTAAATACTAGAGTAGATATTAACGTCGTACGGTAATTTATTATAGAAAAAGTAGAATATTTAATCTAATTACTATTTAAAAAAGAGTTCTTTATAAAGCTTTATAACGTAAGTAAAAACGGCTTCTTAGTATACGGCTAGGCTTTAAAGCTACCTCTTATAATAGATAGTATTAAGATTTAATCTTTATTTTTAGTAGTTAATAAGCTATTCGTTTCGATTATCTACGGTATAACGTTTATCTACTAAGAGTCGTTAGTATTTAAGATATAATCTAACGAACGAATAACTATTTAAATAACCTTAATAGACGGTTAGTAGAAAACTAAAATAATAACCTTATAGATTTAGAAGTACTTACGCGCTATTTCTAAGGTTATAGACGAAGTCTTTCGTTTAAAAGACTAGTAGACTAGTCTATATATAAATTAGTTAAAACTATATATAGAGCTTTTAATCGTTTTATTTTCTCTTCTTATATTAATACGTTTTTTTTAGACTCTACTTTTAATACTTTATTCTACGAGCCGACTATTTTCTATCGTTTCTCTTAGCGTTTTAATTTAATTACCGCTTTAGAAAAAGAAAAATAATAAGTTACTAGGTTTTATAAACCGCGAAAGATACGTAGCTTAATATAAATAAAGTAAGAAGACTTAAAAGCCGCCGCTATCTTATATAAGAAAAAGATAAATAAGGTTATTTTAGTAAATAAAAGCTTTTCTAATAGATTTACCCTTAATTTAAACTTTTATTAGCGATCTTAAAAGAAGCGTATTTCTAATATCTTAGTAGTTAACTAAGCTCTTAGACTATTTAATTACCTCTTTAAACTCTAGTTTTCTCTCTTTTCTTAAGAAATAAGAGCGACGCCGAAAAGGTTAGATAGTATTAAACTAAAAGACTTTTTAATCTCTAGTAAGAAAAACCTCTTTTAAAAGATACTTCTTAATAGAAAAGATTCTTTTAGCTAGGACTAGTCTTATATCGGCCGGATTAAGCCGACCGTTATAGAAGAGTTAAGAATCTAGACTATTTCTTATAATACTTAGTAAGTAATAGCTATTCGTATATTAATATCTCTAAAGATAGAGCTTATAGATATACTAAAATAGCGGCTAAAAGCGGGTATCTTTAAATATTACTATAGTTAATATTAGAATAGATAGTTTCTTATTTATAAGAAGAATAGTAAGTACCGCCTTATTAATAACGCGTAGTAGATTAA
Organism: Diplodia mutila; assembly: GCA_022560015.1. Taxonomy (NCBI): domain Eukaryota; kingdom Fungi; phylum Ascomycota; class Dothideomycetes; order Botryosphaeriales; family Botryosphaeriaceae; genus Diplodia; species Diplodia mutila. The sequence goes on along the minus strand of JAFISB010000365.1, from coordinate 9,440 downwards.
TCGGGTTACGTTACGTAATACTACTATATCTCTCTTACTAAACGAGTTCTTAGAAGACTTTACTAGTATTTAAATTATTTCGCTTCTAGACCTTTTCTCTAGATATAACTAGTTTTCTTTATATCTAAAGAGTTAAGACCTTATTAGATTTTATACCCCTCTTAGCTTTCTATAAATAATAAGCTTACTATAAGAAGAAATAAACTCTATAAAATAGTATATAAAAACTATTTATTATATTCTCTTTTATTAGAGTCTCGATTTATATCTAGATAATATTTTAATTTCTAGGCTAAAAACGTCTTATAATAATAAGAAAAGTTATTCTAAATACCGGCGCTTTATTCTAGAATATATTTAGAAACTAGACGTAACTCTTATTAATCTTAAGCGAGTTAGACTTATTATTTTAGTAGAGAAGTCCGACTTTAGATTCTATAAGATTACTATTATCGGCTACGTTTATAGACTAGAAAGGCGTAGGCCTCTCTCTAGTAGCGTTATAAAGATTTTAAAGTAAAACCCGTTAAAAGATTTTTATTTCTTACGAGGATTTCTTAGTCTTTATATCTACTTTTATTTCTTTATCGCTAGATATTCCGTTATCGTAGAGCTATTATTTTATTTAACTAAAAAGAATAAGTCTTAGTTCTTCTAATAAGAATAGTCCGACGCTAAGACTATTATTAAGAATACTTTAACCTTATCGCCCGCGTTTATTACCGTCTAGTATAGGTCTAAGACTAGTAAAATTATTATAATAGTTAATAGCTTAGATAAAAGCTAGAGAGCTATTCTTTTATAGATTATTAACGGTAGACGATACTTAGCTCGATATAATAGTAGGCTTTAGTCGCTAGCTAAACTTAAGTATAACTTTAAAAAGTTAGAATATCGCGCGCTTTTATATACTTTAAAGAATTTCCGCTAGTAGTTATTTAGAGTTCGCTTCGTCGTAGAAACTAACTACTTTATACTTATTATATAAATATACCGTACGACGACCGATATAGCTAGAGTCTTAATAATAAAATAGCTTATTTAAATCGCCCTTTAGAACTTCGAGATTCGTTATATCTCTAGTAGTAAAAACTAAATAGCGGACGCGTTATCTTACTAGCTAAAGAAAGCTTCCGATAAACCTAAGACTTAAGATAACTTAAACGAGTATAATAATAAAATATTATTCGCTATTTAGTTCTCTAAAGGCGAGGTCTTTTCTCTATTTTTAAAGTTTAAGTCTAAACTCTTACTCGCCTTTAGATATTTAAAAGAAGTATAGAATATTACTTAATAGCTTATATATTTAAAGCGTTTTTCTAACCTCTTAAGAACTCGTTTTTACGTCTAGATTAAAAAAGCCTTAAAGTATTAAGTATATAGATAGTATTTATATTACTAAGAAAACTATAAGCGTCTATTTAGAAGGGTTATAAATTAGTCTAAAAAAAGAAAGAAGGTTATTTATAAAATATATAATACGTCGGGGTATAAAGAAAGAAAATTAACTTATAAAAGAGTTATAAATCGTTACTTCTAAAAAAGCCTTTAAATTAATTACTAAGTCTATATTTAGTTATACTTAAAGTATTAATAACGATCTACTCTACGTCTTAATAAAGCTCTTTATCTCTTTTAGTCTTTAATCTTAAAAGAGAAGTAGTCTATTAACGTTATATATATACCGCCTTCTAATAATAAGATATATATAGTTATTACTCGCGAATAGTTATCCGCCTAGTCTAAAGTAAAGGCTTTAATAAGAGTAACTACTTAGATAGTTATTATCTTTATTTTTAAGAATATCTTTTATAAGTATAGTATTCTAATTATATTATAGTTTAATAGCGGATCTAAAAACCTTACTAATATAAAGATTCTTACGAAACTATATCGAATTAGTAGAGTAGTAATCTTTATTTATAACTCTAAAGCGAACGGATTTATTAAGAGAGACTACTAGCTAATTATAAATACGCTTTCTAAGATAATAGATAGCGGGTTTAAGAATTAGATTTACTATTTATCTACTATCGTCTAGACGGATCGAACGACTACTAAAATAACTACTAGTATAATTCTAGCTAAGCTTATCTATAGTATAGATTATATTTTATCTATTAAGCTTAATATTTTAACTTAATACGTTCTTTTTTAGGCTAAAATATAAACTACGGCGGATCTTTTTATAGTATATACCCGTTAAATTAATCTTTATAACGAGAATCTTTAAGAAACGACTCTCTATATTCGTTATAAGCGTAAAGAAAATACTAAGAAGTATAATAAAAAATCGCGGCTTACGTAAAAAGCTAGATCTTTTTATAAAGAAAATCTTATACTTTTATATAATATCTTTTTAGAAAATTAATACGATTAGAAGTTAGCGTTTCGCTAAAAAGACTTCTATAAGATTAAGTATATAAACTATAAGAAGCGCGCCTACTAGCTAAAAGAACTTAATAATATAGAGCTATAAAGCTCTTATTATAGTAGTTAGTTAAAGATTTTTTATATACGTCTTTAGTATTTAGAAGATCTTTTTAAAGAAATAAAAGTATCTAAACCTTCTACTAAAAGTAATAAGGTTTAAAAAGATAAAAAAAATAACGCGTAGCTAGCGTTAAAAGCTAGACTACCGCTATAAGACTTACTAGTCTTTATTTATCGGCTATTATAAGTAGTTATTATTCTACGCGCGTTATAAAGAATACGCGACTAGTATAAAGATATTAATTCGCTAAAAGACGGCGACGAATAAGAATAGAGAAAGAGAAATATATATAGTTTTCTTACTATTATTTTCTAAAGTTTTATTTTAGTTATATATTATTCTAGACCTTTCTTTTCCCTTACGGCTATAAATATAACCGCTAAATATAATTATAGTCTATTAGACCTTTAGAGCTACGATTAGCTAATTAGTTAGATTTAACCGTACTATATCTAATCGGAATATTTCTAGGCTTTAAATTTTCTTTTAAATATATATACGCGCCCGCGTCTACTCGTTTTACGCCCGCTTAAAAGCCTATTAATTCTTTAGCTTTAACCTTTATCTTTTTATTATTAACCTCGTTTAGACTAATCTAAATCGCTTATAATATCTTAGTAGCCTACTCTCGCCCTCTATTATCTACGGCCTTACTTTTATAAGCTAATCTAAAAACTATACTAAGAGCTATAGCGTTCTTTTTAAATACCGCGCTTATAGTTTTAAGCGGCGCGGTTACTAAGTTATTAAAGTCTAATCTTATTTAAAGGTTTATTATTTAAGGCCTCTTCTTAGTTCGCGGGATTTATAAGAGTATTAAAGCTCTACTTAACTCTACGGCCCGCTACTATTAGTACGAGCGTATTTAGAGCTATTTAAATAAGATTAAACTTATAGTCTATAACTAAAACGAGGTTATTTAAAAATACGTTATAAGCGACGAGGCCTTTACTAACTACTACGTAAAGAATAAAACCTCTATAATTAAGAAGTTTACGTTTCTCTAAAATTACGCTAATAAGACTACTAGATAGCGCTTCCGCGCTATTAAGAGTAAAAAAACCGTTAATAGCTACTAGCTTAATCTTAGTATAGCCGCGATATTTTAGACTAATTAAAATCTCGTAAATAAAAAAATATAGTCTAGTAACTATATAAAGAAAATAAGAATCTTCGTTAAACTTTTTAAAAGAAACCGCCGTACTTTTACTAAAGCTATCTATTACGTTAATATAGCTATAATATAGTAATTTAAGACTATTAAGCCCGGTTCGTCTACCGAGCGAAACGCGATTTAGAATATAGCTATTATTAAAGCTACTTAAATAAAGAGACTTAACCTTCTACTAAAATCGACCTTCGAAAATCGCGCCGAGACTAGTACTAATCGATTTCTCGTAGTCTATATAGCTAGAATCTCGATTCTTAGCTACGTAGCTAGCCGCGCTATTACGTAGTAAGAGGAAGAAGTTAGGTCTATTAGGCCTTAGACCTCCGCACCTACCTCGTACTACTATCTCTAGTCGGATCGCTCTAAAACTTTATATACGAAAAGAAGGTATATAAAAGAGCTCGAAAATAAAGTTATATTAATATTAGCCTAGCTAACGTCGAGTAGCTTATTACTATTTCCGTTAGAATTACTTCCCCTTTTCTCCGCGACCGCTACGTAGAATTTACGCGTCCGTATACTAAAATCTCCGCAACGACTAGCCTAACTTAACCGCGTATCTTACGTAACCCCCGCATTACTCGTTTATTAGCGAGAGCTAAAAACGACTAAATACTAAAGAAAAAACTAACTTCGGTCCGCCTATTAAAGGCCTCTAGCGTTCTACGGCGCTAACTCTTCTTTAGTAAGCTCTCTAAGACTCTATAGAAGTAGGTTAAATATAAGATTATATATAGAATTATCTCTACGAAGGCAACTTTCTCGTATTAGTCTATCGCCTTCGGAATAAACTTTAACGATTACGTCTAGAGATACCTTATAGGCGCGATTTTTAATCCGGTTCCGACTATCTCGAAACCCTCGACTATCTCTTTAGATAATAGGTTTCTAACTATTACCCCTCTAAATACCCCTCCCCACGCCTCTACTTCTACGGAAATAGAGGTAGACCCCCCTCTACCGGCCCTAGAGCTACGTTTTAAGGCTAGAAAGAGGCCCGCACCTTCTACGCCTAGCGTTAGAAGCGAGAACTCTCTTTCTACCTTAGAGATAACTCTTTACTTTAGAATTACTATCGCTCCGAAACCCGCCCCTTAATTCTCGATCCTAACCTCTATCGCGCCGTCTATAAAACCGACTACGGCCTTAAATACTATATTTCTAGCCTAAGACTATATTTAGAAGGCTATAGACCTCTCGAACTCTCGCTCTAAAGAATCGCGGCTTCTAGACCTTCTAGAAGTCTTTCGCGATTATACTAAGAAGAACCGCCTTTCTCTTAGTAGTTTAAAGCCTCGCTAGCCTACTAGTACCTCGAACCTACCTACTAGTACGCCCTAAACGTCTAGTAAACCCCTTCGAACCTACGCCGCGGCTATAGTAATAAATCTTCTACTACCGGCCCCGAAAACGACTAGACCTTCTAGTAAACCCGCTGCTAAAGCTATTTCGATAGCTAAGCCGCGGGTTTCTACTACTAGATAACTAGTTCTACGCGACCCCGTCCTTCCGCCTCTCTTTAACGCTAGGGAATTCCGAGACGTTTTTAACGCTCGCTTCTCTAGTATCGAGAAAGAACCCGTTCTCGCCGCGAGTACTATTTTTCTTAAGAGAAACTTAGTACTTACGACTACCGCCTCGTTCTCTAGTAGTTTTTTACTAGAGAATCGTCCTCTATAGAATAACCTTATCTCGTTTAGGGCGGTAGAACGGCCTAAGACGTAGTTTAAGGTAGCTGCCTACGGCCTCTTTACTAAGGAATATACCTCTCTAGAGGTACTTTCCTCTATTAGAGAGGACGTAGCTGCCTTTAACGACGGCTTAGAAGTAGCCGGTACTCTATACTAGCTAACGCGAGAAGAGAAGCGGGTAAATTAGCCTACGGGCTCGATTTACCTTAGCTTTTCTACTAAATTTAAGGCGAATAAGGCTATAAAGAATAGCCTTTATATCGCCGGCCTCCGCCTACGGGTAGAAGGTCTACGTCCTTAACTTTCGTCTCTCTTATTATAAATTTTCTCGTCTTTTACTTATACTTTCTCTTATTTTTCCCTTTATTTTCTATTATTAAGTCTTTAGTTAATAGGTTTTCTCTTCGGAGTTTTTACCTTAACTTTAGGCGCTATTTCCTTTCCCTCTATATCTAGAGGTAATAAGCTCTTAAGCGTACCGTTCCTTATACGAATTCCGATTCTAAGCGCCGAACGCCTACTTAGATAAGTAGATAGAAACGGGCCTAGCCCCGTCCCTAATAGTCTAAGACTCTAGAGGGACGTTAAACTAAATAAATAAATAAATATCGGGGTAGCTTTCGCGGTAGGTTTACTAGAAGGTCTAGTCGTTTTCGAGGCCGATGGCGAAAGATTCGTTACCGTAGCCGCGGCGTAGGTTTAAAGGGGTTTACTAGACGTTTAGGGCGTACTAGTAGACGGGTTCGAGTTACTAGTAGGCTAGCGAGGCTTTAAACTACTAGGGGGGAGGCGGTTCTTCTTAATATAATCGCGGAAGACTTCTAAAAGGTCTAGAAGCCGCGATTCTTCGGGGCGGGAATTCGAGAGATCTACGGCCTTCTAAATATAGTCTTAGGCTAGAAATATAGTATCCGAAGCCGTAGTCGGGTCCGTAGGCGGCGAGATAGAGATCGGAGGCGTAGGTCGAGATTCGGGTTCCGGAATAGCCGACTAGGGTCGAAATTAAACTCTAGGGTAGAAAGCGACTTCTAGAATAGAAGAGGCTTCGCTTCTAACGCTAGGCGTAGAAGGGGGCCTCTTACTACCTCGTAGAAGTAGGTTCGGAGGCGAGATCGGCTAGTTAACCTCTATTTTTATAGAGATAGAGGCGTGCGGAGGGGTCTTTAGAGGGGCTATAGATAAAAATCTATTACCCGGAGGCGGGGTCGAAGGCGGGAGAGGTATAGAGTTCGAGATTATATTACGTAGATAAAGAAAAGTAAAGAGATCTACTTTTCTATCACTCGTTTGCGTCTAGTACTTTAGATTTCTATCTAATACGGGCTCGTTATAAATAATTCTACTTCCGATCTATCTTTATACCGTCTCTAGAAGGGTTCTAAAGACGGGATACGCGTTAAGAATGTCTAGGGCCTTTAAAAGCCGCACTAGGGCGGCTTTTTTCTTTAGGGCTATAGCGTTTTTTCGATTTAAGAGGTTACGAGTAAGGATTTAGTTACGGGACTTAAATCTCGAGTCGTACGGGTTAGGGCGGAGAATTCTACGTACGGGCGTATAAATTTTTCCCGCTAGTTAAGGGGGAAAAGAGAAGTAATTCTACGGAGATAGTAACGATTTACTCGACTAGAGCTAGGCCGATATCGATATAAATTTAATCCCGGGGAGCCTAGGGTGCCCTAATAGCGCTATCGAACTTTAGTAGAAGTCTAGATAAAACTAGTAGAGCGAGGGTATTACGAAGGATAGATATTCTTTAGGCCTAACTTCTTTCTCTTCCTACGTAGTAGCGCGGGTAGCTACTAAGCTAGAATTCGAGATTCTAACTAAGTAGACTACGAGGAATCGATTAGTACTAGTCTTAGCGTAAATTTCGAAGGTCGATTTCGTTAGTATCTTTAGTCGTAAATAAGTAGGTAGAGGTCTATAAGCGCTTTACCTTACTTAGCGCGTAGATACTATAATAAGTCGGTATACCGCTAAAAATAATATCTATCTAGTATATAAGCTTACGAACGACGTTAAACGTAGAATAATCTATACGTCTATAAAACGTATTAATATCGACGGGTTTACTTATAGTTAAATATATAAGATATAGTAAGTAGTCGTTATTATTCTTCTCGCTACTACTACTACTATCGTCTACGGGTAGATAGTTTAGCGCTACTAAATAATAATCGTTTAGTCTAAGAGAAAGAACGTTAAGAATAAAGAGGTTATTTTTATAAGAATCGTAGAAGAGCTTATCTTCTACCTCGTTCGTAATATAATAGTTCTTAGTATTAAGATATATCTAGCGCTTATAAAGAACCGATAACGATATAAGGTTAAGCGTAATATTTAGTAAATAATAGACTCTAGTAATATTATAAATAGCCTTCTTACTATTTAATAGGGTCGTACGTATACGAATAGTATCTCTACTAACGATCTTAAAGGTATCGCCGCTTATAGAGGTCGCCTTATAAGGCTAAATATCGTTATAGATAATAAAAGCGTGCCTAACGTTTATATAGTAAGTATACGCGCCGGTATTTAATAACTAGCTATTTATTACGCGATTCTTATAGTTAGTAGTATTTACTACTATAGTTATCGCGTCTAGCTTCGCTTTTTTCTTATCTTTATTTTTAAGCTTCTTCTACTTCGCTTTAAATACGTCGATAAGTTTCTATTTAGAGTTAAAGCCTTTAGATACTTTCTCTAGATATAGATAGTAGTAATCGGTAAATATATACGCGTCTTTATAATAATAGTATTTAACGCCGCCGCTATCGCTACTCTTATTTCTACTTTTATTTACGGGCTTATTACCTTTATCTATATTCGCTACGACGTTATTCTTATTATAAATCGTCGTACTTTTAGTCCTCTAGTTATCTATAAGGTTCTAAATAATACTATTAAAGATAATCGTCTCTTTAACGCGTAGACTATAGCGAACGTTATCGACCTAACGCTCGTACTACTTACTAACGTTAATAGTAATAATAAATAGTAGAATTTAGAGTCGCTCGTCGATATTAATATCTATCTTAACGTAACGCGAAAGCGCTACCGTCTATCTATTAATAAAATTAGTAAGGTTACTACCGTTAAATAGTATACTATAAAGAAGATTCGCGAAATAAATCTACTATTAACTAGATTCTTTATCGCTATAGCGCTCGTAAAGAAACTTATACTAGATAGCTACTATACTTAAAAGCTACTCGCGTAGAAGCGGTAGTATAGATAGCTTAATAAGCCTACGCGTATTAGCGTCTTTACTTATCTAGTTATTATACTTCTTTATCGCGTTTTTATAGGACTTCTTATTCGTTATATTACTCTTCTTATTCTTAAACTATATAATATTTAGTAGTATTAGTTATAGAACGTCGTCTTTAATAAAGCGACTAAGCTATACGACCTAAAACTCGCGTAGAATTATATACTACTACTACTAGAAGTTCTAAATAGTCTTTAGCTTAAATACGTAGACCTTTTAGTATTATTTATCGTTCTCTATTATAGTAGATAAACGGCCTAGAGCGACGATCGTTCGAAAGAAAGAAAGAAAGAGTATTAATTTAAACGTTAATCGAACGTAGATTAAACGATATCTAGTATTAGTTACGGGCTATAGTAACTAGTTAGAAGTCGTTATTAGTACTATAAACGATTATAGCGGTTAAGCTATTATTATTAGCTACTATTATTATCGTCGTTAATTTAATAAGCTATAAAACGACTTCGGCGAAGCGCTATATACGTAATAAAATAATTTAAACGCCTTTTAAAGGCCTCGTAGATCGATAGTAGGCCGGGCTTATAATCTAATAAACGCGAAGGATAATTAATTAGAGAGTAGAGTAAATAGTAGTAATAACTATCCGTCTATAAACTACGCTATCTTAAGTCCGCCGTTTCTAAGGGCTTTTATTTCTAAGATATAAGAATCTACGCGGATAATTAGACCGCGATTCTTAGGCTAAAAACTTTCTAAAATACGCCCGGATAAGTATAGTAGGTCCGGGCTATTAAGCTAGCTACTACGCTAGTAGAAAGAGGGAATACCGTCTCTCTAGAATAGTATCTAGGC
>JAFISB010000364.1:0-19112 GCA_022560015.1 Diplodia mutila | reverse complement strand
CAGTAGTGCGCTTGATGGCGCTGGTGTCCTTCTTGATGTCGTTCGCGGTCTGAAGGACTGAGCTCACGGCCGCCTTCAGCTCGGCCGGCGTCGGCTGGCCGAGGGTTTTATCGCACAGCTTGATGGCGCTCTCGATCAGCGGGGCGATGGTGTGGTAGCGGAAGCTGCGTCTGTGGTCGCCTGCGTCGTCAAGAAGCTGTTTTGCCTGGGTCCTAAGCTGTGCGGCGTGCTCGTAGAGCGAAAGTGGGTTATCGCCCGGTCGCAAGGCGTCGGCGACCGCCATAGCGGACAATCCGGTATTAGGCGATAGCGGATTGTCGGTAGAGCAGTTTGACGCGTGTTGCAGGGCGATTATGCGTGGTTGTGAGGCGTAATTCCAAGAATTCGTTCTCGCTGCAGGTGGTTGTTTTTCAGAGAGGGTAGATTCTTAACAGTGCTCCTTAGCGAATCAGCCTACCTACCTGCCTGTTTCCCGGTCAGTGCTGAACCCTAACTTACCCGGAGCGCTGCGAAGCTGCTAAAACCTTCCTGGCCCATGCGCACGTCGCCCTCATCAAAACCACCCCGACGTTAACTTTGCAAGTCGAATGTATCACTACAACTTAGAGAATTCGACCCGTTTAAAGCGGCTATGGAGTCGCCGGGCGCTCGCTTGAAATTCTATCGCGTCGCATCTAAGATTTTCGACTGGGAACCCCAAAGAACTCGACCCCCCACTACCAACGAACTCGACCCCAAAAACTCGTAACCCTAACTTTTTTTTTGGTGAGCCACCAACGAACTTGACCCCGAGTTCGTTGAGGTATATAGGTTAGAATTCCTGCCACTTCTCCATTCTTGCGGGAGCTGCAATCATGGTCTAAACTGTCAGCTACGAGACGCTGCTCTATCAGGTAGCATCGCCCCAATGCCGCCAGAAGGATGCTGTCCACCCCACGTGCTTACCTCTACATGTCTCTTCGGCATTCTCCGCGCGTTCTCCCCGAGTTGACTCGGCGGCAACTTCCAGTTAGGGGTTTACTCGTGTTATTCTGTCAGGTTGATGGTCCAAGTTTGCGTGCAGTCGAGTCCCAAATCGTTTCTGACCCCGTTTGAGTGGATTCTAGGATCACTTAATGGCTCTACCCGTTGCTGTCTGGTCGAGTGCCTTTGTTTTTCCCCCTCCAAAATGTCATGTTGGCATACAACACGGCTGAGGTAGTCGGACTTGCTCTCACTTTTTCTGCTTTAATCATTGTCATCTCGATATTCTTGATCATTGGAAGCTAGCTTAGCATCATAGCACCCAATAATCACCTAGAACCAACAGCTAGTATGCTAGCCGCCTGAAGCTGACAAGACGGATAGACGACATAAGCCTCCGTAACAGGAGAATCTCGAATGTGTGTCATATGTAACGGCGGGTCTCTGCCTCTAAGGATCAAACACCAAAGAGGGTGGAAACCTGTCGAAGGGGTTTTCCTTGAGTGGGTACAAGAAGAGGGTTGAGGAACGAAGTGAGTAACAGCACGACTGAGCACTGCGTGTGCGAAGGCCTTGTTACCAATAGAGTCCAAATTCTATTGTTGAAGTTGACCACGAAGGTCAAAGCTATCTAAGGAGTGTGGTTTATATACATGTAGAAAAGTTGTAAATCTGGTATACTGCTCTGCTTGCTCTGTTACTCTTGGCAAGGTTTGCCACAGAGCAGAGGGAGCAGAGACGTTTGCTCTGTGTGCTCTGTGATGGCTCCGGCCACACAGGGTGATGATGATGATGATGATGAATTCATAGACCGTCCCAGCCGCCGAAGGCAGCTATGCGGCATGCGGCCGGCTCCTCTGCGCTTGCTAGGCCCGTTTTGCCACACAGGGTGAGAGCAGGCAGAGCACCTTCTTGGCGTCACGTGGGCCACGTGACCCACGTGGGTCCTTTTCACGCCGTGCGGAGGCTCCCCACTTCTTCCCTTATTCTGATATTTCCTAACCTTGTGGAGGCTGTGCCGTAACAGTGGGGAGCCTTAGGCGACAATATTCGTTTTCCGCCCCTATCATTCTCTGAATCGGCCTTTGATCGGAGTACCTCTTTCTAGAGTTGGGCTGGTACTTCTTATTCTGGATGCTAAGATGTCTCAATTTAATGTTTATCGCGGCTGTATAGACTTTAGCTCTTCTCCGCCTTTTCTTCTCACACCCTTATCGCGACAGTCACCAACATAAGCACAGCAAGAAAGATACATACAACAAGAGCTAGTGTTAAGCTTAAGAATTCCATTTCGCCAACCCGATCTAAGTTCACACCGTATTAGTCTTTTCTATCGGCCTCTTCAACCCTAGCTTCACTTTCGGAACCCTAAGCATGTGGTTCAGAACAGAAGTCGGCATCCTAAACACCGTCTCACGAAAGCAAGTCCTCGTCTTCCAGTCATACGATACCCCCAACACCCGCTGCATGCCACCCTCACTGCCACAGACCAAAAGCCCAACAGGAGGCCTAGCAGCCTGGAACAACATTACTGTCAATGACCCCGTATCGACAAGTGTGAATATGCGTTGGTCCCCATGTTCAGCGTGCTGGGCATCTTTAACCGTCTGCCGAACGTTCTTGTCCTCCACCGGATCAAGTCCGATACATTCGTCGTAGTGTCCAAGTTCATGCTTGGAAAGAGGAGTGGCCCATGGTGCCCATCTCAAGTGTCCTGCTGATGCACCGAATACTCTTCGCTCCACCTCTTGAATGGGCATATACCCCTCGAAGCCAAAGAGATCAGGATCTGCTTTTCTAATTCTGGCCGACAGTTTTGCTCGTAGCATGAACGGGGAGGAAAGAGAGAACAATGCAAAAACAGCCCCAACGGCAATAGTCGCATGCTTGATATACTTGATATCATCGTCATCGTCATCTTGATGTTTGGAGAAATAGCCGCCGAGGGCAGACGTAGCGGAAAATAGGAAAAGAGTTAGGGTGAAATAGAGGTATGCGAGCAGATGAATACAGCTGAAACGTGACGTTCTCTGGACAAGATGAAACGATTTCCAACGGATAGCAGCACCCCACATACCGTCTATGATAACTGCATCGTCATGGTGATGGTCGACGTAGCCGTTCCTAATACTGACGGGAAGATTTGCTCGTTGGTTACCGTTGTACTGATGCAAGTTCTCTCCGCCACAGATTCCTGCACCTACTGTTAGCTGTATGCATTTATAGTAATCGTAATAATATTTTCTCTAACCTGCGACCTGAATAGAAGGATAAATATCCCAAAGATTGACGTTGAACGCGTCGTTCATATTCCACCACTCTTGATCAGGCTGCTTTGGGAGAACGCAAATTAGGCGCTCGAGAAGTCTCTCGTTGTCGTTCGCAAGCGAAAGACGCGCAAAAGCTTGGAACGCAGAATCCGTCTTTATAGGGCGTGGTCGAATGTTGGCAAGCCCCATCAACGCGTAAGAATAATCCCCATTGAGGTATTTATCTGTCTTGCGCCCATGCAGGCATTGAATTGCGGTAGTCATGAGTTCGAGGTTGCTCATGTGTAATGTTCCTTCGAAGTGGTCCACCAGGCGACGGGACTCATCGCCATCGCCCCAAACCAGTGCTGGAAACTGTGTTCGAGGAAGCTGCTGCATGTTATCAAGGTCTCCCCGTCGCATCACGACAATTGGCCGGTTGGCTCGGCTAAGCAGTATCTCCGGCAAAGTCCAGATCCTGTCTCCCCATTCTCTCATCAAGTCGACGTCGTCTTTTCCACGGGTGAGTTCCGATGGGCCGATTGCCATACAAGTCAGTGAAGCAGAACGAACGATGTCGCTTATCCAGTAGACTTGGTCTTCGTCTTCAACCTCATCCTGGAAGCAGCTGGAGCCGATCCAGTACGCATTAAGGCCCGCCTTTCTTGTTGCGGTCTCCGCAAGATCAGCTAATGCCTCCATATCTTCGTCTGAGCAGTGCCTGAGCTGTGTCGAGGTATATGCCACAAAGAGGTACTCCGGGTGCTTTACATGCGTCACTCCATGAGGCCAAGTATCGGGCTGATCCACGCGTGCGATTTTGACCCCCCGATTTCGCCCATCCCTGACGTCTGGATCTATCAGAAAGCATAGCCATCGTGGGAATAGAGGGCGTTGAGTAGTCTCTCTCGTGTTCCTGGGTGCGACCGCATTGCTCTGAGAATGGCTAATAAAAGTTAGCCTGATGTATACTTACATGAGATGACAAACGAATACCTCATTCCACTTCGCTGGTCTTGACCGTGGCCGCCTTGTTCGGGACGCTGCTCGAAGATATTTCGTGGAACCATTGCATAGGTAAAGTGAGCATAGTGAAATGATGCATAATGTGATGGCCTTTTCGATCTCCCTAGAGAGAACAGAAACTAAAGTTTTATTAGCGTTCCAGCTCAAAATCTTAACACACATTACTCTACTTACGAAGAGACCAAGCATCATACTTGCCAGGATATACTTTGGAATCGCCCAAACCCACCCTAAGATCGTCGGAGATGGGCGGTCGAGTGCCCAGCGCCCTAGGGTCACCATCCTGCCGGCAGTGGTGTTGATTCTAGTACGACGATAGGTAGAGCTTCCTGAGCCGCTGTGGGTCGACTGCACGAGAAGCTTTCGGATTCTACCGCTCTTTGGGCTGATATAGCGATCATCGTCTGGTCCGCTAAATTCCCTGCGAAGTATATCCAAATGAACGTATTCCTCTTTGTTGGCATACTGCAGTGTCGCTTCCCTGTAGCGGTGCGGATGATGGCGTCTGAGCCTCCATCTCGTTTTCCACTTCCGGGAACAAGTAACGTCAGCATTGGAGCATAAATCGGAAACATAACCATGAGCTAGTAGGGTGGCAAATTTATCATTCTCGATTGTTCCTATCTTCCAGATAGTTGCTCCACAGTGCTCACTCAACGAAAGATGCCTACCAGCTTCGAGATACCAGATGAAGCGGCCTGAGACTGTCATACAATAACAAATTAGCTGGGCCTGCATCCACCTGCTGTACAAAAAGAGGCGGCTTACGCTTTCAGTTCTGGTTTGAGATTCGCTCTGACGTTCGCTTCCAGCACCATCTCCGTGCTGACCAGCCCGTGGTTTCGGTATGTAGTTACCCCCATGGCGCGGGGGCTTAGTGCTGGACGAGGAAGAAGGTGGGGTAATCCCATCATCGTTGCGGTTGTTGTTCTAAAGGCTTGTGTTAGGACTGTACTGGTGTGGTACCACCAAATCTGGGAAAGCATTTGCGGAAGCTGAGAGTGAATTCTTACAGCCATTTGAACGATTCTTGGAAGGTACAGCTCTGAAGGTTGATTTGTGTAGTTTGATGATTGAAAGAAAATTTGGGCGAGTACGTGGTGCTATAAATGCTTCATTGCGTTGGAGCTAAGACACATATCCATCCCTTGCCCAAAGCTGAGTTTCTGAAAGATGGGAGACGAACCGGCCAATGTAACTTGCATCCTTCTCAAACAGCGATACGTGGTTCTTGGGGCATTCAATGTTCCATACCCACTGTTGTACTTGATGAAGTGAACGATCTTACATTTCTAAATTAGTGTTCTTGGCACGGTCTGAATGCTTAGGTTAGCTGTGCTGTAGGATTGCGATGACTGGGTAGTCCTACAGGGCCAGCGCGTGTCTATATTTAGCTCGGACAAGGATCGACCTAAAACCACGCCACCAACATCGATTAGCACGGTAAGAAACACAGGCAAAGACTCTACTGCTAGGTGAGTGTCGCGAAGAGTAGATATCCTCGCCTTTGACTAGATATGATACGATATCAAGCTCTAGCTGTGACCACCTATTCTTATAGTCTCTGCTCACCACTACGTGCAAGAGTTATAAAAGGGAAAAGAAGAAACAGAGAAGTTTTCAAAATATCAATACGATGTCTGTGACCATTGTAGTGGGTCTGGCGATCGCTACCGGTAGCTCGGTGAACTTGCGACTAGTACGGTAGGCTGCATGCGGCATGGCGGCTCTTACCGTAGTAGTGTATCTTTCATTACCTGGGCCCCATACCGCGGACCAGAATTAATAGTAAGCGCAAACGGCTCGATAGACGATCCATCAGCCGCATTGCAGGCACAAGTTTGGCTCCGGTGTTTTAGGATTAAACACGGACCCCTGCAACCCAGGTACAACCATCTGCTCGATTGCAAACATCGATAGAGCAAAACTAAGGACGGGACCTATTGTAGTGTTCTGAACTACGAGGCGCTAGCGTATTAACCAGTGTGGCCGAAAATCGTCATCTCTATGCTTTGGCGATGGAACCCGTCTGCTGTTCCATGGCTTCATGAACTGCTATGCGATCCTGATCGCGCATGTTTCAACCTCACCAATGCTAACCATACTACCTTCCGCTAGCATAATCGTACCATAAGTGTTTTTAAACTGCTAAGATATGTAAATTTAGTAACTCGCAGTATAAAGCCTCTTAGAGTAAAAGATTGAGTTTGTAAGCGGGATCAATTAAGAACACTGGCTCAGGCCAAGCGGAATCGTGGGAATTTCAAGAAATATCTTGCTAAGTACTTTTCCTTTGCACTACTGCAGTCAGCTGTATTTAGCGCCTTTATTCCTCGCTTGCGCCAGTACGCATCTAGAACTCATCTTAGGGCAAGTTCCGCTTAATGGAAAGCCCTATGCTTCTCTTGTTCAACTCGATTTTCCATATTTAGTTCGCAGCAGCAACCGTATCAAACAGTGAACAATCGTCCTCCAGCCATCTTCAATGCCCAGCAGCGCACAGCCCCCGGAAACATACCCATGACGCCACCGGCGGACTTCGGGGTGGAACTATGGATTTGGAACCACCTCGACTCTGCACCTCAGCATCTCAGCGTTCCATCCACACAGGCGCTTGCAGAATTCGAGACACAATGGTCCGGACATTTACGCATTATGTTGGTTCCACTGAACTCTCAAGATTGTCATGGCGCTAACGGAACAAGCTCTGCCCCGCTCGACCCACCGAAAGGACATCCGAAACAGGCATTCAAGAATCTTTTCGACCACTTCAAGGTCCCGTGGCAGTTTGAGATGGAACGCCAGCAAGCAGTGAACCACGCTGTAGGGACGCATTTTCGTAATGACAGCCAAACAAAACGTAAGGCACACTTTGTGGTAAAAGCAATCCAGAGTGTAGATGAACACTGACCACGATTCCGCAGTTACTTGGTTTCGCCTCATTTGCAAGAATGTTTCCATCGTTGAGGATCGGCAACCTGGCCGATTGAAAATAGATGCAGACGATATACAGAGTGACATGAGCTGGCTTGATTCTTCGTATGTACTCATCGAGCAGCAAGGCTGTCAAGGAATCACTCTACTATGTTTCGGGATCCCTAAATCACTGGTAAATCGGTTCAGTGGGCTGAGACCCAGCCGCGAATTCTCTAAGCAGCCTTGGTCAATCCTTCCTGTGATTTTTCATAGTCTGTTTCTTGAAATGGACGAGGTCGCATGGAACGTTGCGGATGTTTTTCGAAGCACGGAAAAGGTATGTATGGTCAACCCGACTGGATGTAATCTCCAACGAACTGACGTAACTTAGGACACCCTGGAGACTGCGAGAGGATCCGAAGAGTCGACACCGGCCCTGTTCAACTTTCCTCGATTGCATAATATATCGAAGCACTGTATATTCTTGTCCGAAGCATTCGAAGCAGCAAGAGAGGTTGTCGATGCTTTAATAAGGATTATGGATCACGAAACAGGTTCTGCCACGGGGAATTCCATGCGGGACTTGCAACATGCTGCGCAGTTGTTCAGATCATCTCAACTTCGCCTGGCTAGTCTTGAGAGCCGAATCTCCAATATCACGAATCTGGTAAGCGTATTACTCTACTAGATAGAGCACTGGACTGTTGCTAAGACAAATACTGACTCTAATCTGAAGTCCTTCAATATTGTCACACAGCGGGACAGCCGACGAATGCTAGGCGATAGTAGGTCCATGAACACTATCGCTGTAATGACGTTAGTCTTTCTTCCGAGCACATTGGTTGCAACCATTTTTGGTAGCGACCTGTTTGACAATGGGTTAGGCGATGAAAATGGAACAGGAAAGGTACGAGTATCTAGCTTGTTCTGGATATTCTGGGCGACTTCAATTCCTTTTACTGGAATGGTGATGGCTTTATGGTTGATGAAAATGCGGGGCAAGGGCGTGGTTCACGATGCGGTCTGAGTAAGAGCAATGCCGATTCTTCCACTACATTATTGAATAACAAGTTGAGAAGGATGAGAGAGCAGAAGAGCAGCGTTCAATATAGTTTCAAGTTTTGGTACTGCCGAGCTCGCACTACTGCTACGTGACCGCGGTATCATGCGAGACACTGCGCACAGTTGCCCGGTCAATCCAGGTGGCAGGATCCTGTATTCTGTCTGACGCGTGGCTTGCATTCCAGTCCATTTTCGGAATGATAGATCCCAACTCTAGTTAGTCAGTTTATGAAGTGCAGCTACAATATTTAGTAATGGCGTTACGACTATTGACTCGGCGCCATCTGTTGTGTATCTGTGGATCAGCCTCATCGATCTACAAGAGTTGCACCCAACGAAGAATAGCGTTTTCCAGCAGGACTTCCATGCGGTCATCGAGGTAATTGCATGGTCGATCAGCAGTCAGTAGTCAGTACGGGCTTAGTCCAAGGTTGACCCTCCTTGAGGAGCTGCCTTGTACATGTTCCACAGCTGTCACTCATTTCGCTGTATGCCCTAAGATATATGCCCCAGTCGACCCTACTCTTTCGAGTCGACTCTACATGGGTCTTTCCTGTTCTGTACAAGCCTTCCCGTAGCCTCGCGGCCTTGTACGCCTCATCGAAATTCTGCCATGTCTTCGTTGGGAGGATAGATAGACAATATCCCGTGGTTAAACCTTATTTTATCGCGACGCGTACGCGTTCCACCCGGGGCAGGAAACCAGCTCAGACGTGTCACGCAAGGCGGTTTCGTCTCTTATTCTCCCGCTCTATCTTCTCGCAGCCAGCGCGAACGAATTGAACCTCTATTACCCTCTTTCTTTCCTTCCTACCTAAGTGAACCATGGCGCAACCAAACAAATACTTCTCCTATATCTCGGAATACCGCTTGCTCGTTTGCAAGAGCTGCAAGTATGCCGTCTGCCTCAACCAGTTCCGGGCTCATCTACGGGGCAAGTATCATTAATTGTGCCCAAAAAAGACCGCTGCGGCCTTGGCAGACATATAGCAGAAATGGGCGGATCAGATCAAAGATGCCTACGAGCTAGATCACCTGCTAAGGCGGCGATTCAGTTTCTGAAATCGACTGCGCGGCTGTCCGGTCGGGATAGAACTGGTGGGGCGGTGCAGCCGCCGCACGATCATTGAACAGAGTTGGGCTGAGAAGTGGGACAATGCAACAAGGAATGAAAGGCGTGGCAACGTACTGACGGCTCTTATGCTTCCACAGAAGACGTTGTAGACCAATCCGATCCAATCCTATACATATCAACGTATCATTGAGCCTTTTGATCAAGACTTGATGCATTTATCGAACTAGTTACTAGAACTGAAGATCACCATTAGAATGAAAAGTGAATTCAATCTGCAGTCTGCCTCTACCAAGCGAGAGATAAATGTAACAGAGTGTCTTAAGCCCCGCTGAAGACGGCTGGCACGAACGAATACAAGGAGGTTAATCTCGCAATGGACGCGTGGTAAGAAGTTCCAATCTTCGTAGAACGACATGAAACGAGAATACAGTCCGAATTTCTCAGACATGTGAGCGAACATCAACTGATAGCAAGCAACTTCATCCTTTGCGTTGGATGGAAGCATGCGAACGACGATGCTAT
The DNA here is from genome assembly GCA_022560015.1 of Diplodia mutila. NCBI lineage: Eukaryota > Fungi > Ascomycota > Dothideomycetes > Botryosphaeriales > Botryosphaeriaceae > Diplodia > Diplodia mutila. The sequence continues at coordinate 9,299 of JAFISB010000364.1, read as the reverse complement.
CGAAATTTGTCTTGGCATCTGTCGGCGGCGGGTGCTGTGAGGGCGGTGGCGTCTTCACATAGCGGATTTCGTAGCCCTCAAAAAGGTAAGGGAGTCTTCTGGCGGCAGCAACCAAGTATATCGTAGCATGAAAGTGGAAGCCTAGCCGTCCTATGTAGTGTTTCGCCTGCTCGAACGGATTCGATCGTAGATTTTTATCGTTGCAGTAGAGGTACTTCTAGCTCCAAACGCCAAGCTGGCTCATCTGAGGTGCTTTTCGTGCTTCGTAGCACGACTGACAAAGCAGGGATGGGTCCGCAGGATCGAACTTGAAAACTTCAAGCCAGGAAAAGAGCTCTTGATCTTGTTTTGTTAGTTCATCACTGAGGACCAACTAGGCTTTGAACATACCGTTGTCAAGACCTTGCCTAGATATCAAGGTGAAACAACTTTGCAGGCACCGAGCCAGGCATGACCAGTACTTTTTAGCCCGGCTTCGGGCAAAGAGAACGAAGTCCCTGGATAGTGATCGAGCCTCTTCGGATGCATCTTTTTCTGGGGCTTGAGCCGCATCCCGTAGCTTCCCCAAAGTTCTGTGTAGGAAGTTTGTCACCCTTTGACCAGGATTCTTGTTTACGCTAGCCCAAAAGACCGGGCCTTGCGGCGTTGCCTCTAACGCGATTGATGTGACCGTATCACCACCCTTTTCGTAGTCACAGGTGTACGCTAAGCAGTCAAGGAAAGTCCTGCGTAGCTGGCAATTCGAGAGCTCGGCCGGATTCCCACATGCTAACCGAGAGATGCGCTCGCCTCTCGTTTGGCCCAGGGTACGGAGAAGGACAAGTGGCTCGTAAAAGCGACTCAGAAGACGTTGTTGCGGGCTCGTTCGGGGTCCACCCGGGGTCTGCGCTCCTGGTGAGCAGCACTCACAAGCGTCGGTAAATCTCGGCTTCTTGCGTCGTGGCATTGCGAGGAGATCAACATGAAGTTGCTGGTCTGGGCAGATGTTAACAATGGCCGAGGGAACAGGACATGCTCCTATTACACGAAGCTGTCTTGAGATTACTACCAACGATACGATCGTCGCATCTGTCTTATCTGTGTGCCCTCAGATGTACCATTGTCAAGCTTTATTGGCGGTTAGAGCTGGCACATGCGAAGGCAGAGTACTGAATCCGTGAGAATCCGATTCCACGTGCACTTGGAGTCAGACGCTGCTTCGTTAAAAGCCATTAGCCTTCTGACGTAGCAGCTCGGTCAAGCTAAACTATATTCTTCGATTTGTCTTTTTCATCAAAGCAATAAGGTGGCTCCTTGTTCCGCGAGTGATCCGGGAAAAGGCAAAGTATTTGGTCCACTACTCCCCGCACTTCCGCATTCCGTAAGCTACTAGACTCTGGGTGCGATAAGCTGGAACGATACTAGGTAAGAGTGCATGTAAGATTAGAAACTATATCGCCAGGCAAGTGCGAACTTCCGTTGCTCCGGTGAAAGTTGAATGAAAAAAATTCACGTGCAAACACATTTCGTTAATTTTCCGGTCGCTTGTCCCCTCTTGTTACTCTTCATCGCGGTTTCCTATGCAATCGTCCGACCAATTATCCCTGCCATCTGTTTCCGCAGCTTCCTTCCACGAGACCAGCTGATCAGTCCCCACCTGAACGGGCTCCCCAAAAAGCCTTAATACCTATACTTTATTGTAAACAACCTTCTTTTCAATTTTCTTCGTTTCCAGTGGCTACCATCTGCACCGTTCGTAGGCGACATGATGAATATTAGAAGCCTGCCGCTGAAGGAGTTGCTTTCGAATATCTGTTTTAAGTGTACATGGCTGGCCTCATTATTTGTTCACGTGATGCACTCAGCTCCTGCACCACAGGAGGAGCGGTTACTAAAAATAAATTAACCCCAACCCAGCGCTTCCTAAGGAATTACCATGTGATAAACTAACCCAACCCTAGGTACCACTATTAACTGTGTTTTAAACACTGATTTGGCTTTCCCGACCTTGCAATGTCTGCGGATAGAGATGGTGGGAACATATACGCGACCGTTGGAGTGTCGACCTTACACGTTAATCGCGGCCAAGTTATCACACGAACTCATTTGGAGTGATATTATTAATATGCTGGGTTTACCGAAATAATAAGGCGCTGACGCAGCAAGACAATGTAAGCGATAACGAGATTAAACGGCATTCCGGCGCGACAGATGTTTGGAGAAACGCAGATGAAGGTGAGAGAGCGTGTCAAACAAATGTAAATATACAAGAGGGTAGCGGGCTTTGTGAAGCTGACGTGCAGAGATCCAAGCTTACAGCTATAAATCAACAACATGCATGCAAACATGTTCCAAGGAGGACCGCTAATATCTGTACTTAGCAAGCCATCGGCGTATACGCCCCAGCACGCATGAGCTATGTAACCAGCCTTAAAACTAAACGCTGTCCAACTCTACTTCTACACTAAAAATCTTGCTCTTATCAATGCAAATGTCGAGTGTAAGACCTGAGATTCTCGTCCCCGGCTGCAGATAGCGCTAGAGAACAGAAAGCTAAGAATGGATTAATGCGCTGCAGATCCTGAGGAACCCGAATGATGTAGCTAACGCTCGTGTTATCTTTAGGGCTGAAGCGGATGAAGAGCTCCTTAGGTAGGACCTTGGGTGGTAAGATACGGCCTTCCTGGAGGATAGGATCCGGGGCTGCTAGTAGTATCAAGAAAGAGTAGACAATGTCAGCAATTCTGAATAGTAGCTCACTATAATGCGTGCTGAGTTTGATGAAAAATGAGCTTAATCATCTCTGTCGTATGTGACCAGATAGGTTTATTAGCTTAATAGTTCATTCTGAGACGACCTCAGGCTCAACACCCGTTCACTCTTGACCGATCAAGCGCAAATTACATCAAACATCACAACTCCGCACAGATTTCGATGGTGTGTGATCACGAAAGCCACAGAATAGGAACCAGTACACGAAACTGTTGATCGAAACTCGATTGTTTTCCTCAATGAGTGACGTTGGCTATAGATATCTGAAACTATAACCGAGGCGAATAGAAGAATCAACAGAACAAAGACAATAAAGCATGGATAATCTAGCGATTGCGTTCACCTCCCATCAATTTTTCCGAAGATTCATTGATATTCAGCCTCTCATGGCAAGCCTTCGAAAGATAAAGAAGAAAAAAAGTGGCCCTTCTCACACAATAGGAAGATTGAATCCAAACACATTTGCACCCAGCGCAAATCCAGCGCCGAGAATAACTCATGGCAGATGTGTTGTATTGAACAGACGGTTGCCAGTATCAGTGCCGCCGCTGCCAATGAACTTCGTATCTGAAAGTCGAAGTGCAACAAGACTGACATCATCATGATCGATAAGCGTCTTGTAGAATGTGCTGTTTGGAGAAGTGCACTGCGCCTGGACTACACCGGCTACAACGACGATACGAATGTGGGAATCGAGCTTGCGAATCGCTTGCACGAATTCAAGGATTGTCTTGCCGCTATTGATGACCGAATCCACCAGCAAAACCTGGAGTTGTCCTTGCAAGTGGTGGATCTTGATGTTCTCTGGACCGCTGGCATGGACAAACATGGCTAGCGGGAATACCTCGTTAACTCCACTTGCCATTGGTTCTCCGGCTCGCATGGCGGCTACGATTGTCGTCTGTGGTTCATGCCGAAGTTGGTAACCTGTGGTAGGGTGCCCCAGGACATGCGAGATGCGACAATCTTCGACACCGATCACACTGGTCAGGAATTCGATGGCCAGATACGCGCCAGCGCGATGATGTGCTTTCCTCAGAGCAGGGCCGGCAATAGCTGAGTCGCGCATAGGTGTCGCGAGTAGTTTCGCTGCATTCTTTTCCGTTGCAAGGGAGATTGAGAAGCCACTGGATCGATCGCGGCGGCGGAAGATGGAGCTGATGAGGTCATCCTTGGTGAGCTGAGCCACAGGGAGTGTTGAAGCATCAAGGCGTGGCGATACGCTTCTGGGCAATAAGACCTGGCGGGCTTGAAGATCGCCTTGGTTGATGGCAACGGATAACACATCGTCCATGCTCTTGCTCCTGGCACTCTTTTCGCCTACCACAATGACCGCCTGATCTGCTTTCTTCAACATTTCCAAGTCCAGGGGGCTGTCTCCAAACGCCCAAACATACATCTGGTAGCGGTCCTGCAAACGGGAAACTAGAGCAGCTTTGACTGCTGCGGTGACTACAAGTCCGTCCGCTATCCGCCCTCCAGCGACAATCTTGACTGTTCTTGATAGTCCTTCTCTTTCCAGTACTTTATCCCATACGCGACGAAGCCTACAGCTGACAACCACGACACCGACATGCTCTTGCTGTGCTGCCTGCTGCAATAGAGACACGAACTCTGGGTACATGGTGACCGCTGACGCTACAACTGAGCAGAGAGTTTCATACTCTTCGTCATTGGCGGCTTCTTCGTACAGCAACATGGCTTGTCGGAAGGCATCGTATGAGTAGCGCAGTGGGCTACTAAAAAGCGATTTTAGCGGAGAGCCTTCTTCCGTCCACTGCTGAGGCGCGTGAAATTGGGTCCAGAACAATGTACCAGTATCATCCACTGCCAATGTCCGATCGGCGTCTATGACCAAGAACGTCTCCCATCGGTCTCGGTGAGGAGCAAGAATCTCGTCCAACCTGCTCTCAGCGCAAGATAGGTTGTACGTTTCAGTGTGAACATGAAAGTCTCGTAGCAGGACGGAAACTTTAGCTAGCAAAGATGGACCAGGGGTGAGAAGCGAGAACAGAATGCCGTGGTCGCGACAGAGCAGGCGTAGTTGATCCTTTTCCGTCTCCTGCCATTTGGACAGATGGGCTGTCGTTGCAGATGGACGAGAGCGTTTCGTATCGTCTCGATGGCGTTGTTCAATGACCACGGCAGGGACGTTCAAATAGAGTATGTGTGTGAACACAGCCAAGTCGTTCGAGGTGTAGACCATCTGTCCGTTCTCTTCTTCTTCCGGCCAGAACATGAGGTGTCCCGTGACGACTGCAGACTTCCCGCTGATGGTGCATTCTTTCCCGATACTCTCGGCAGCAAGCTGCCGAAAATGTGTTTTGTGTTCTTCATCCAGTTTCTGAAAAGCTTCCAGACCGCCCGAAACAAATGACGCGATGACCTCAGATCCCTCAAAAAATGAGAAGTTCTCCTCGTTCATTTCTTGCTTCAGCTGGTTCAGCAGGAGCGTCTTCCCAGATCCAGGAATTCCGTAAATGCCAATGACTTTTGCCCTTCTGTCGGCAGAATGGCTTTGGTCGATGTTCGGCGGTTGGTTCGAGCAGTGGTCCGCTGTCGGGCTGAGCTGGGTGCCCGCTTCGTTTTTGGCTCGATGAGGCATGATCAGGGTGTCTCCTGTGTCCTTGCGAAGGGTTGTGAGTGAAAGATTGTGGAAGTTGATCTTGAGGAGTCTGAAAGTTGATGAAGATGACGAGCAAAGTTGGTAAATAGCTCGTACTTATATACTTCTCAACTGGCTGGGCTAATAGTATGTTTTAGTACTATAGAATGATTAACACGACCTTTTTGTCTTCAAATACCGATCTCCTGACTGGATCGTACTTACGTCCTTATGCCTCCGATCCTTCAAGTGAGTAGTCATTCACCTATCGCCACCCATAACGTAAGGCTCTGGTCTGTTGTATGACCTGAATAGCCCCGCAGCTGGGTCTAACGGTTTTCAAAAGCAATACCTATGGCAAAAGAGGCCAAAAGCGTCGCAGCTTGCCACCGACGCGCTTGAATGTGACTGGGTCAATCTGGTGGCGAGATGCAACCTCTTCAAGCTTACGATCTTTGCTTGGGTTCACAACCTCGCGTACCGAGGCGTAATGAGGGGCATGGCAGAGCAATGCAGCCACTCGGTAGAATTGCCACCGTAATGTGTATTTTGCCAGCATGTAACCGTATATGGCCGCATGGTGTGGGGAAGCAAGAGGCGGCAACCTTCTCACTGGAAACCCGTCATGCTGAGCTCGACTGATCGAGAAGAAGACGTCCGATGTCTCGCTAAGCCTCTGCCAGCGCGTTGTTGCAGTGTAGCGTTCTCGAAGCTCCTCCCGAAGTCGATCCCGATACCACGTTGGTGGTGATTGTCGCGGGAGGCCTAGCATCTCATGCCATCGATAGAGAAACCTGTGCGTGATCGGTCGCATCTCGTTTGGGTAGATATCCTGATTGGGTGGCGGGTATATGTACGCTTGCGTGAAGTCCAGGTACGAGACTGCTGAAGGTGCGTGAGACGAGAACAATTAGACGGAGATCGAGAGGAATGCAGGAAGAAACGAAATTGATGTAACATAGAATCTACTTAGTCTTGGCACCCATGCGCTATTCCTTTTTCGAAGGGTTATGTTCGACACAAATCGCAACGTCACATTTCAGGTTAGCGCTGACGTCGCTGCATGCCAATCAGAAAAGCACAAGCGCTGTAGTTGTAATAATGAGCTAATCAACATGCACTGCTGGAGCGCGAGAGAAGGGCTCGTGGATGAGCAGAGGAGACTGTTCGCATCAAATCTGACCTGCTTTATGCGTATTGCGTGGAAGAAAGCAAACTGTCCACTTAAAGCTTTCCACACCTTCACAGTCATATGGAATTCACAGGAACAATCATAAAAAGGGAAACTTATTTCGCACCTTTTCGTCATTTGGCCCTACGAGGTCCCACAATCAGCAATACAGGCAGTGAATCACCTCGATGCAACGCTTGGTACGTTTCGGCATTGCTCTGATAATCACTCTTTCTTTCGCACCTCTATAAATCCCTTGCAGTAAAGCTGCAAGTCCCGCTTCAAATTGTGGTGCTCAGTTCCAGTGGCAGGGAATGGCGACCAATAGCGCTTTGCCGTGTGGCAACTGCTAAATTTTCATGTCTTCCATTGCTAGCACGGCATGGATCCTCATTGCGTCACAGAAAGTCCAGGGATATCACAAGGTGGGATCGAAATGATGTTAACCTCCTAATACTACACGACCAATTTTGTGAGTTGTCAGAGTCATGGCATCAGAAAGTGTGCAAGCAAAGATCGATTTTGAATTCGTGAACGTTGAGCTCCTTCGTTCCGCTCTCCAAGCAGCGCACAGAAGCGACGAAGACACTGTTTCTCATGACGGCAACAGAGGCCTAGCTAGAGTGGGGTTGTGTGTTATGGATATGGTGGAGACCCACAACACCATCATCGTGGAGAACGGTACCAAGAGTAGGTCCCACTACTTACATCTTGATCGATAGACCTCTCAACTTGATAGGGGACATAGGCACCCGGAACCATTGGTCTAGCAGCAAACGAGAACGTGCGAAGGTGTGTGAGGCATTGGGAATAGACAAGTACATTGTCCCAAGCGTTCGGCAACAACACGAAAACCCTTCCTCGACGGTTCTGTCAAATACACTGTGTGCCATCATTGGAGCCGCCTGGGTCGACATGGAGAAACGAAACGAGAGTGCTTTGGGTGCTCGTGGACAAGTTCTCAAGATTTTGCGCAGAATAGACAACCTTGTCGCGGACTTGACGGGAAATCGCCTGTCAACGGCTGATGAGAGGACCTCTGCAGCCTCAGCAAGACACAACGATACCCAATCCAGCATACCCGACGGGGTGCCGAGCCTCACTGCAGAGAACCAAAGTTGGGATCCAACGACTTCTTTGGATTTTTTGAACATCCAGTGGGTCGACGAAATTCAGCATGGTATGCTCTCAAATATCGCTCCAGACTTTCTTTCATTCCAAGGAATGCAAACAGAACTCGATCTTGCCTTGGTTGGCGAAGTTCAGTGTAAGTTGTATGTATCAGGAGCTTTTTGACCGTCACTGACCTTCTTAAAGTTCATGTGCAGGATACAGGTCTTCCCAGCTTCAATTCAAATACTATCGGAGACATTCGGGGCCACACCGCATTGGCTAACCTTCATAGCTTGGTCGAGATCTCGGAACAGGAAATTCAGGTTAGCAGTACAGGGGTGGCTGATCCTCACCAAGGGTCCTCAAGCACATCTACGAATCCACGCAGAGGAGTAGTACCTGGAAAGAGAAAGAACTCACAGAATCATCGTGGGAGACCGCGTACCAGCTCCCTACACTATAGCCTTCTTCACGAAGAGCTGGAGAAATTGCACAGATTTCCAAACTCTATTCGTGGCGACCTCGAAGCCCTCCTGGACGATTCTCGGATCGACGAATTAAGCCTGAATCTCTCGCAGGTGGGACCGCTACGTCTGTTATACTTGGCCATGGGTAGCTGTCAATCGCTCATTGAGTTCAAAGCAAACCTTCGGACTGCCAGAAATATACCGAGTGCCCCTATCCACAACCTTGGATCCAATTTGTGTCCCACGGAAAGACTCGAAGAAATTTGTCGTCTAGACAGCTAAGAAGCTCTATGTGTACTCGTAAGGCGTTATCACGTTGTTAAACTATTCGAGACAGAGCTAAAAGACCTTCTTTAGAATAATAAGATAATAGTAAAAACTTTGTCGACGTTTAGAACGGGACATAGGGCTTAGATAGAAAATTCTATAGTAATATAGGAGGCTATATTAATAGAGGGCTTATTATATAAGATTAGACCGGATCTAAAGAGAGGATTATTCGAGTTTTATAGAGTTTATAGAAAGCTTTCTTAATTACGGAGACTAGTAAAGATACTACGAATATTAATCGAGACGTACGAATTTAGAGTCCTTACGCTACTTCTATATAGACTATTATATTCGGAACTTACTATCTCTAATTATATATAAGTATTAGAACTTAACTTCTTTAAAAGAGAAGAACTAAATCTATATAGACTAGTATCTATTACTAAGTAGAGATTTAGAAGATTTTTAGATCTAGTATATTAATAGTAGAGTCTAGTTCTTAAGAAGCTTAGTAAAGCTATTAAACCTACTCTTATAGCTTTTTTAGACGGAAATCTAGCTTCTATAACTTTATTTTCTATTAAAATAGCTAATATAGGTGTTCTTAAGGGCCTTTTAAAAGACTTACTAAAGCTTTTTAAATAATTATTTAGTTTAAGTTTTAATCGCTTATTAAGAGATATATAATATCTTTATAGTATAATTTAAAGCTATATTTTACTATTAATAAAGATTTTAATAAAGCGTTATTACTTATAATTAACTTCTATAATAGCTAGTAATATAAAGCTTTAACTCTTATAAATTATAATAGACCTAGTAATTTATAGAAGTTAATTTAAAAATAATAGTTAGTAGCTTAATACTAAACTATAGAAAGTACGGCGCTATAGTAAATCTAGTATTAGCTAATAGCTATATA
>JAFISB010000363.1:0-19248 GCA_022560015.1 Diplodia mutila | reverse complement strand
ATACGCTTAGATAGTAGAAAGTATCTATAATGCGGCCGGGCTTATAACTATTATAATAGATAATAAAGAAGAATCGTATTAGACTTCTACTAAGAAGTAATATAAGAAGTAGAGGGAAGGGTTACTCGAAGGTGCCTTTATAACCTAATACGGATGACTAAGCTATCTACTAGTACTAAAACAGCTTATATTGCAACATAAGCACACTAATACCACCACGAACATGACCATCAACACTACAATTAATGTGGTTAACTTTCCAGACACAGTTCTTCCAGCAACGAGAGCTTCCAACATACCATATTCTGAAAAGACGTGAACTTAGAGCCGCGGAGAAGACCTGGGCGGCGACGGGCGAGCGGCTCGGTCGGATCGAAACTTCCCATAGGGGGGCGAAAGCCGTTCGCCTTTGGCCTCGTTGACCGAAGCGGTGTAAGGCTGGTCTTTAGGATGGGTAGGGGAACGGCCGTCAGGCCTAAAGGGCTTGTTCCCGGACCGGTACCGAGAGAACTCGGACTGCTGTTCCTTGGAACGGACCACGTCGGGGCCCCAACGCTCGAAATCGAGCTGGAATGGATGGTCGGCTATGCTGATCTTGTCGGGGTCGCCGGTCGCCGGTCGCCGTAACCGCGTGATGGCCCTTGCCCTTGTTCTGATTGGAGCCTGCCAATGTTTCTGATTTCAGACCGGGACCCGCGATGGACGGCAGCTTTCTGGAAACGAATCTGGAAATTTAAATGGTACCTTGACATATGGCAAGGATGGGGGCCAGCCCACAACGTCTGGATGCCAGAGACATTTATCCGCCGGGGCGGTGGGGAGCGATGGGGAACGCATCCCGATGCCGAAGCGTATATATAAATGAGCCAGCACCAATCCCCGCTTCTCCACCACTACTACCACGACCACGACCACGACCAACACCAACACCAACACCAACACCAACACCAAAATGCCAACCTGCCTTCCTTCCCGCTCTCTCCCTCCGCCGGGGTTCTCTTGTCGGCTCGTTTCCCTTCCGCCTCGAGCTCTTCCTCAACTCAGGGAGCGCGCCCTGCGGAGCGAGCAGCCCGCAGAGAGGCCGCCGAGAAGGCTGAGAAGGCCAAGGAGGGGATCGAGAAAGGTCGAGGAGGGTGTGACGTGGAGACGGATGATCTCTGTTTGGAGGGGAAGGATGTTGTGGAAGGTGGGGGGAGATCTGTTTTGAGCTTTGAGAGATCCCCATACAGCCAATATATGTGACGCTGGGTGTTGTCCACTGCACTACGCCGCCGTGCAAGGTCTCTTTGGAAGGAAGGCATACTGGCATGAGCTCTGAGTACCGAGTTCGTTGGCGTGTATAGTATATATACCTCATGTCCGTGGCATTAGCAAACGACTTCACCACGAGCCACAGACGACAAAAGCCAACATGGAAAGAGAAAGAAAAATAATGTCTTCAACGATACCTACACCGATGACGCTGTACATGCCATGCCCATAGCTTGAACCATATCTGGCGTTGCCACCGCATAAATAAAACAAACCTGACCATCCCGTGGGAATCACCGACCCCGGAAAGTGAAAAAAAAAAAAAACGCCACAAAAATGTGAGGCCGGTCTTTTCGACCACCCATGTCCCCCCACCCACACCTCCCTCACGCCAGAAACCAAAAGAAGAAAGCAAAAAACTCCGCGCAATGCAAGTGGGTTCGCGCTCCTTTAATCCAATCTTACACCACATCCATCATCACCATCATCATATTTTCGTCAGACGCTGTCACCGACGCCGTCACCGTCACCGCTCCGGAATGACCCACGCCTCATCCCCCTCCTCGTCCAACTCGTCGCTATCCCAGCCGTCCTCCTCGTCCGCCTGCGCCGCGGCCAGGAAGCGCTGCAGCGCGTCGTCCGCGTTCCTGCCCGGGTCCTGGCCCATGCGTGCCGCGCGGTGGAAGCGCACGTTGCGGCCGGCCGCGCCGTTGGCTTCGGGCCCGCCGGCAGGGGGGCGGTGGTTGCGGCGCGCCGCCGCCGCCGCCGCCGGATTCGCGTTGGGGTTGTTGCGGTTGTGGTTGTTGTGCTGGTTGGGGTGGGGGCGGCGTTGGGGCTGGTGCTGGGGCTGGTGATGTTGCGGTTGATGTTGGTGGTGTTGGTGTTGCGGGTGGTGCGGTGCGGCGATTCGGAGCTGGTTCATCTCGACGACGAGGGGCGGATCGTTTGCGGCGCGCGGCGGCATTGGTGCGGGAGGGAGAGCGGCGTGGTTCGGGTCTCCGGGAGCAGCGGCGGCGGCCACGTTCTCAGCGGCTTGGACCTCTCGCGCGTCGGCCTCGTTGGCGGCGGCGATGGCGACCTCCCAGCCGCGGGCGCCGTCGAAACGGACGTCGCGGTTTCCGCCGTTGTTGTTGTTGGCGTCGCCCTCGTCGCCCTCCTCGAGCTCCCACAGGCGCATGTAGCAGCCGATGGTCTTGTTGTTGAAGTGCTGGTACGGGTTGTCCGGGGCGAGCCAGGCGCCGCAGAGGTAGCAGAAATGGGTGCGGCACTGGAAGCAGCACATGTGGTTGCAGCCGTGCGTCTTCTGGCAGGGCGACGAGCACGTCGGGCACTGCGACGTGTGCATCCGCAGGTAGTCGTACGACGCCTGCTCCTCCTCGGTCAGCTCGGTCGAGCTGCGCGGGTAGCAGCGCACGAACTCGCCGTGCCAGCCCCCCAGGCACACGCGGCAGAAGGCATACTCGCAGTCCTCGCAGACGGCTAGTCGGTCGCCGGACTTCGACCCGCGCATCTGCTCCTCGACCCTGTCACGCGGCGGGATGCCGGAATCGTCCTCTCCTTCCGAGTCGGACTCGACAAGTTGGGTGAGATCGGTGATTTTGGGGTATTTCTTCGAGCGCGCGGGTCCCTGGCACCATTTCCGCGGGCAGTAAACGGTGTCCTTGTCCGCCTCCAGCTTCTTTTTCCGCTTCATCTCGACGTACCGCTTGACCATCTCCTGCTCGATGGGTATCTGAAGCAACTCGCCCGGGCTGACCGTCCGCTCCGACTTCTTTTTCTTTTTATCCCCTTTCCCACAGCTTGGATCCATGCACCTGACACTCGAGACATCTCCCTCCTTGATGCAATTGGTGTAGAAATCCTGCAGGCAGGCGACGCAAAAGACGTGACCGCAGCGCATGAGGCGGTGGCACACGGTGCCCTTCTTCGGCTCGAGGCAGACGCCGCAGTCGAAAGTTTCCTGCTCAAACCTCTCGCGCTTAGCCTTGATGTCATAGTCTAGCAGCGGAATCTTCATGTCCTCGGCGACCTCGATGACGGCGCCCTCATCGCCGACCAGATCGAAGCACCGCTCGGCCGCCTGCTGCAGGAAGTCGATGTACGCGAAGACAACCTGGCCACGGCCATACTCCTCCCACAGAACGGGCCCCTCATCTACCAGCTTGTTCAAAGTCGCGTCCGGGAGCCATTTTGGCGATGTCGAGAGGTCGAACTCTGGCGGCTTATCGGCGGGGTAGCCGTCGGGCAGGGTTACCTGCAGGCGCAGCGGCGGAAGGTATGAGAGGCGGTGGAAGTCGTGAGCGGGGAGTTTTGGAGCTCCGATCGAAGCGGACTCTTCATTGTCGGAAGTGGGTGGGGTCGGGAGAGAGTTTGGCGGAGCGCCATCGACGGCGGGCGGGAATGTAACGGCGAGCGGGGCGGAAGGCGCGACGGTGAGGTCGATTGAAGCTTTGAAAGGGTTCGCGGGATCGAGGGCTAGCTCGGGGAAAATAGCGGCGATGGAGGAAAGTTCTTCTTCGCGTTCATCGTCGGCGGGGTCGGCCATGAGTTATGGCGGCGGCGTGGTTGCGGCGTTGTGGGCGATAAACCGAGCGGGAGCAACGCGCGATGGGGGCGCGTACGGGCTGGGATATGGTGGCGGTGCCAGCTTGTCGGGGAAGGTGAAAGTAAAAATGCGTGCGGGTTGGAGTTGTGACTGGACGTCTAGGCGGCAAAGGCGACGGTGACGGACGGTGACGGAGGTGAGATGCCTGACAAATGTGGCGACCGCCGTTAGTCGCTGACGCAACCCCGCTGCCCGGAGCTTCCCCGACCCCGACCCCGACCCCGACCCCAAACAACTCCATCTCCTCCATCAACTTCAGCCATCGCGACATCTCTCTTCTTGATATATCACGGCAATCCATCTGTTGGAGTACCAAACTCTGTGGCCATTCAACTGGTGTCCCGCTAACCCAGACCCACTGACAGACTCACCGCAGCTTTCAGCCACTCCTACCTTCCTGCCACTTTTCCGAACCGCTGCTTGAACTATCCTACTTTAGTCGACGCAATAGCTGTCTATGCCATTGCGGTGCACTGCGCCGAGTTACTTTCCCACGGCGAACTACGATAGGAAAGATGCGTCGAATTGACGCACTGTACCTCAACGCTAAATGCAATCCTTCAGGATGCTCTTGCATGCCCTAGTGCACGGTCGACGAGTACCTCTGCGAAAGCTGGGTCTGCATTCAACTGGAACCCCCGGAAGCAAAGTACTTTCAGCCACAAGTCCAAGCAGTGAGTGCTCGATACATCGCCGTGTACTACAAATGACCTCCATGAGATTCATTATCGGCTTGTTCGCACTTAGCATTGAAACGCACGGGCCGTTGGCGTCTTAACGGGACACCGCCGCCGGACAAAAAAGCGACCCACTCCACTGCAGTCCAGATTGCTTAAACAACGAGCGTGTGGGTGGCACGTGCTATCCCAGTCGTTGACTTATCCCGATGAGGCTGACATGCAAACAATTGTCCGTTGTCCATATACCCACCCATGAGTTGATCTCGGGTGCCCCCACCAAGACAAACAGATTGGATGGGCAAGAAGGTCAAGTGACGCGTTTGGGTCTACTTGCAGTTGCTTGGTCCAACGCGGGATTTGGAATTGGCAAACAATCCCGCTGTTGATCAGGCGCAGTGCCGGATCCACGATAGCCGCGCGGTAAGCTTCACGATATTCGGTGAGCAAGTGTCGTCAGCGCTCGCCTCGTAAAAGGCGGTGGGCCGACGCCGCTCCCGCAAGTGGCGTTTCTTCCGCAAGCTCGAGCAAGAGTTGCCTGTCAAACACGTGCGATACCAGACCGCTGGCTCCTCTCACACCGCAGATTGCCGAGACGCCCCACCGATCTGCCTTCTAGAAATCCCCTAGTGCTTCCCCATTGAGCTTCCCGCAGATGTACAAGGTACGCCGCCCCTGACGTGGCGACCAGCCTCGTACCCTGCCCGTCCAACCCGGAAAACAGCGCTTCGCTGTCGCCATGGTGGAGTGGTTTGGATGATTGGACTTGGGCCACCTACAGAAGCTTTCGATGGCCCTCTTAGCAACCTACTCATCTTCCTTTGAAGATGACACCACAACAAAGCTCCGGATTGTCCAACGCGCGATCTTCCAGAGGCTTTAGATGGTGTAGGCAGGTGGACCGTGCGACCTTTTAGAAGCACAAGCACAAGCACGTCGTCAACATCAATGCACGGCATCCGGGATCGGGCTGGTCGCCTATCGCCCCACCGGCTTCCAAGACAATGTCTCAGTCTGGAGCACTTCGGACCTTTGCCGGGGCGGGCCGGCGGCAGGGGCGCGATCTCCATGGCCCAATTGACTCGCCCAATCTCGGATTTGTTGGCCAACCGAACCAATGCCTGGACGAAGATTGTAGCGAAACCCCTATTCACCAACTTCTCCTATCTTCAGCACTCCTCAAGCCAAAAACCCGTCCAACTCCGCGACGCAGATTCGAGCACACCCGCTCTGAAGCAACGCAAATCTCTGGCCGCAGCGAAAAAGAAGCTTTGGTGTTCGTGAAACGTCTCCGTTCGCATTGATCCACGGCCAACAAAGCTGACCGTGCATCCCCAAGATCGCCCCCGAACCCGTTACCCTCCTGCTATCGCCGCTTCCGGAAGGCCCTTTCAGAAAAGGTGTGCCAACGTCGGGGGAAAATTTGCCACCGCGAAGCCCTTTTCAGACGCCCGCTGCACCCGTTACCCCGGACCGCGCCGCAGCAGTTTAGTTAGCAGCCGCACCCAAAAATGACGACGTCGCCCCGAAGCATGGAGCCGTGAGTCCCCTCCCCATCGACATTGCGGTGGTAACGGCCTCCCCCCGACTCTGACTCTGACATGCCGCAGCACCGACCTCGAGAAAGGCGGCTCTGGCGTCGGCGAGCTCCGCCCTCTTTTGGCCCCCACCACCTCACCCACCACCCCCAACCACCACGCCTTCGTCACCACCACCCCCTCCGACGACCCCGTCGACGCCGCCCACGAAGCCACCACCGCCTCCCTCCTCACCACCATCGCCGCCAGCACCACCCTCCTCTGCGCCGCCCTCCTCACCTCCCTCTACCGCCACCCCCTCTGGCTCGCCCGCCTGCTCGACCTCTCGCGCATGCCGTGCTCCCACCCGCAGCACCAGCCCTCCCACTTCATCACCGAGATCCCGCGCCCCGTCTTCCTCGCCGCCGCCGCCGCCTTCGTCGCGTCCGCCGCGGCGCTGTACGCGCACCGCCGCGCCCGCGGCGACCAGCACCAGGACGCCCTGCTCGCGGGCGGCGCGCTGATGGGCGTCACGGCCGGCCTCGGGCTGGGGTTCGGCGCCGAGGACGTCGTGCGGGTGGCGGGCGTGTGGGCGGTGGGGATCGCGCTCGTGGGGAGCGCGGTGGGGCATGAGGTCTTGGCGTTGGTGACGGCCGGGGAGGAGGAGGATGATGGGGGCATGGGAGATGTGGAGGAGATGGTCGGGAGGAGGGGGAGCGTCATGTCGGCCGTTGCGGGCGAGTTTGGGGGCGTGTGGAGGGAGAGGGGGGCGAGGTCGTGAATGGGGGAGGTCATATGATGGCGGTTTCTGTTGGATTGGATTGGATTGGATTGCTTGTTGTTGTTGCAGTGGGTGGTGCTGTGTGAAGCGTAATTCGTTGGAGGTGTTTTTTGGTTGGTCGGTCGGACTTTTGAATTTGCGCATGCGTGTGCTGCTTTCGAGATGAGAGGGAGAGAAGGGCAGACTGGGGATGCGAGAGGGGGAAAACTTGCTGTTCTGTTCGCTCTGGTGGTGTTCTGCCTCGGAGGTGTTGTTTGGGATGTCGGTCCCGAAAAAAGAAATTGTTGTCAACGACGTTTCGGTAATTGTACGTAGAAGAAATGTACGGCTTAATCTTCAACATAGACCGGTCTTGTAGGAGATGTTGATAGCTACATCCATCCGTCGTGCCGTGTGTGCCCAAATATTTCCAACTTTGAAAAGGTAGAGGTGTGCGCGCTGTCCTTGTTCATTGCGTTCGTCGACTGGCATCGAAAGTCAATTCCAAATACTCACGTGGGCCAGTCGGGTAAAGTATGTAATCGTACTCCTGTGATGAGCCTTGCACGTCCTCCCTATCTCCCTTTCCTCTCTTCCGTAAGGGACAGGACTTTGCTGACCGCTCGCAAACTGGCTGGTCCAATGGGTTTCGCTCCTGCTTGATAGATAAGGATAGATAGAGAGAAAAGGCGACAGGGTGCTTGCCTTCGGCGGAGCGTTACATTCGCCCTTCATCGGGACATGTACTCCTGTAAATTTCTCCGAAAGTGGCTTAAGGCGGCCTATCCTGTTGCATGATTCGGCGCTGAGGGAAAAAAACCAAGATACCATGTGATTCAAGGTTACAAAAAGGGGTAGAAACGGATTGTTTGTCTTACATTGCAATTGGGCCACCAGGTGCAACATCCAATTTTTTCCAGCTGCTTGCAGGAATGAACATGTGTCGTCACTTTCTGGAACCATCGACTGAGACCCAGGGTCGAATCAAAGGCAATGACAGCCGATCAAAGGTCCGTGATCGCTGAAAGTGGGACTGTGACAGGTGAACAAAGTGCCGTGGCAGCTGACCAAAGGTCCGTGGGAGCTGGCGATAGGTGTGACAGAAGGTCTGACAGAGAGCTCGGATGAGCGCAGCCCTTACGCGCACCATCAGCCCGTGGGAATCGTCATAGCTAAGGAAACGACAACAAACCAATGGAGCGAAAAGCGGCCAGATGAAGAGACAGCCATTTCGCTTAAAGTGAATTTTTTACCAGTCAGGAACGCCATCTTAGTGATTGTTCTGATGCAATATGGTGTTCTGCACTCTTTTTTTGTTTTATATAATGCGCCTCGCTATCGCTTGGTAATATGGTCTTTATCCAAGCTTGATTGTATCTACGGCAACCATCGACAGGAGTTGCCGCCGATACTTGTCTTTACTGAAATTTCATTTCAGTTAATGACTTTCCACGTTCATCACGCCCTGTAAAGCCGAAAAGGCTCTCGCTACAACGCACGTTGTCAACAGCAACTTGGAGCTCGAGCATTACCGCATGTATGTACGATTCTTTTGTCTCAGCCGCCAAAGTCACCTCTCCCCGTCACAAGAGCAACACCTTTTTCCACACCATCAGAAAGGAAGCTACCTTTGTCTTCTGGTCATCTCCTCCTACAGCTGTCAATACCCACATTTACTCAGTTATCGTCCGTGTAGCCCATACAATATCTTGCACTCAATCTCGTTGAATGGACTATTCATCCATCAGGTATACGTCCCTCCCCGTCCTCATATAATTCCCTTACATATCAGAGACACGAATATACTACTGTTGAGCGTTTATACGCTGATCAGCAACCTAATAGCTTAGAAGCAGGGCTTCCAGTAAGTCAATTCAATCAATTCAAGCTTTTTAAAATGTCAGATTAGGTCACGATTTGATTTACTTGAATTGGCAATTTACTAGTAAATTGGTTTTAAATTGTGAAATTGACTTACAAACCGGGTGAATGAATTGAGTAAATAAAATAAAAATACGGGTTGGAATTTGAAATTGGATCAGATTGATCAATTTTCAGATTGACTGGGAGCCCTGCTTAGAAGTATTCGGTCAGGAAGGACTCGTCAGGCGCCATTCTGGCATACCACCCGCTACAGGAGATCCAACGTCCACATCGGGGCCGGAAAACATTAGTCTTTCGAGGCAAGCACCATGTGGCGAAGAAAGCTTGCTTTTCCACCCGTTTTATTCCTCGGCGCAGCCACAAGAGGAAGACCACGTGCGAAAGATCGACTTCAAGGTAACGAACCCTTACACACACAAAGCAACGACGCACCGTGGAGTCGCTTTCTTTGATGCAGGGAACAAGGGAGAGAACATGATGAGCTTGGAGTCCGCTGCTAAACTGGGTTCTGGGCCTACTGCCGCCAACAGCTGGCTTGGCGCTCAAACTCTAGAGAGCCTGTCTCAGATCAGAGCTGCTCGTCTTCCTAGATGGAGAGCACACATACATTCGGAGAAACGTCGAAGAGTGTACGATCGGGGCCCAATCTACAGAAACCTGGACGGTTCCAAAGTCAAAGGTCGTCTCCATGAGATTAGAGCTCGTTGGACTGGGCCCAATGAAGTCGATCAACGGGTTTCCTGAAGCACAGATACATCGAGACCAAATTCCGGGTGATGAAAAACCTTCAATTTGACGTCGTGTTCGACTGGAATACCATCAAAGCTCTGAAGCTGGATGTGAACGAAGCACCGGTTGGCGGACAGATTGGCGAACCACCCAAGGCAGACAAAAGTAAGTCCGAGTGTCATTAAGCAGGAGTCGAGTGTACATGACAAAGACTAAAATTTGTTCCAAGGTGAATCTACCCGTGCGGACTAGATCGCCCGCAAGGACTCCGCACAACGTAAGCGGGAAGAAATCAGAGCTTCCAAATCCTCGGGTGGAAAGCCTCAAACTGAAAAGGGATCACCAAAGAAGTGAGGTTCCAGAAAGGAGAATTGGCCATTAGAGCAAATCTTTGGCCAAATGAGCTTCTTTTTTCATTGGTCCAAGTCGACGCGTTTCCTGAGAAACTTAGCCATGATACATGACCCAAGAACTTTGGTCATTTTAGTAAATTGTTTTTGTATGGTCGCCAGGAGCTCGGAGGCCTCACCGCTTTGATTTGACTTCGTTCTTTTTTTTTTCCGGATGTTAAATCCTTTTGGAACGATTTAGCTGAGTGAATGGTGCCGGCTTCGTTCCAGTACTTCGTTACGAAAGAAGCCATCCACGGCCGATAACAATGTCATCTATTCAATCAAGTATTCGCTTTCGAGTGCGCTTAGGATGTGAGTGAGAAATTCATGAACGCACGTTGCTACAGATGAGTCCAACATAAGACCTTTGCGCTTCTCTCGGAATTATCGTTCGCCAACACTGCATTGACGTATGAGCGGGAAGCGATGTTAACTTTCCCCGGTGTTTAACTTCTTTCGAACATGGTGCAATGCAAAGCGCTTAACTCTCGCGATGATCGTTGTTGTGCTCTGCGTTGTGTACCAGTTGACATAGTCGTCGCAATGAAGTTAGTGCCCCTGCGCGGAGCTTGCCTCTACTTTCCTATTGGCGTTAAACTCTTCCGCCCACGTCTGCGCGTCATGCAAATTCCGACCCATCGAATTTTCTAATTGGCTGCTTGAGTCTTCGCCTTCAATATGTAAGACGCTCCGTTGAGTCGCTTAGGTGCTAGCTTGATAAAGATAATTTTCCGTCCTTCCCATGTTCAGTACTGCCGTGTTCATTAGTTGCGTCACGTTTTGGTTGAAAATAGCTCTTGAGTGGTGCATGCGACGAGGCTGCACTTGCGCCTTGTCCATTCCGCCCCAACCACAGTCTATATTGTCGCCTTGCCGTTACACTGCTGAATCCTAAAAATGGCAACCGCAGCAGCTAGACGTTACGGCCACCAAAATGCATCAACCCCCAACGCTCCGAGATCTCGGGTGAATCGGATGCTGCATTCTCCCAGCCGTTTGAATGGTGCTTTCAATTATGGTCTCTTCTCGCATCTGCAGTCAGCCATCGCAGCGGCAAATGATCATTCGAAACCCGCTTAGTGTTTCTCCGATTGCGCCAGTACATAACGCCCATATTTTGCAAACCTTCATCTCAAACTTCGGTCGAGAAGAGATAAGGCATCAAATCAGGCTGGCGAGCATTGGCAGCATGCTCAGCCTCAATAGTGAAGCCCCAGATCAGCTATTTTTCGCTTCGCACCTGCGCATTAATACCCTCAACGAGGCTGCCTTGCAGATCTTTCGGGCATGTATGCATGTGTTTGATGTATGACAACGGGGCATCTGCGAGGCTATCCGCCTTGAGGAAAGCCATGACTGCCCTACTGTTGCGGTGCATTTAGCAATGGGATCCCGCCCCGACCCAAACGACAGCCGGCCAAGCTATTAAAGTCAGAAAGGGACCAAGGTCGAGCGAATCATCCCACAAATTACATTCCGTTTCGCTCAAATCATGGTACCAGTTTGCAAAGTTTCTCCTTGGAACATGTTTCACTCAAATGAAGCCTCTAGTGATGATGCAACAGCAGCACCAGCAACAAATTGTCCCTCTCCCCTTAGTCAGTCGAGCCCCTCGGGAGCGCCCCAACCATTCAATGGCACGGAAATTCCTGCCGGCTATCCAAAACTGGCGGAGCGCATGGGATTCATTCCTGAAACAGCTGTGTTCCGTCGGTTTGCATATTTGATCAAGCTGAATCTGCTGCATCTTCAAGCAGAGCTGGTCGACATCGAGAACAGACTCAAGGAAATCCAACGTCGCGATGACCATGGATCGGACCTAGAACATCTCTATGCCAGAGACTGGTTCTTTTTAAGTCATTCAGAGGCCGAAGAGGAATCAGAGCAGCTCACTCTCTTGCTTAGCGCAAGAGAAAAGCTCGAGAGATATAGTACGTAAATCAACGCACATACCTCCTCAGTACTAACTCAGGATAGACATGACCCTTATCCAGCAGTCGTACATTCTTCCCATGAAGGCGCCTAATAAGGCTGACCTAAAGTACATTCGAGACTTCATCGCCTCTAAAGAGATGGGACCCTTCGCCCTGGAGGGGGAGGATTTAGAGGTGTGGGGTACGGTCCACGATCGCACCGGACACGCTGCCGACATAGTCACTTTACTCCCGCGCTGGAAAGAAGACAAAGCCTCTGACCTCATCATACAGCACGGCATTCGGAAGTTGTTCCACCTGGGGCTCGGCAGATTCAAAACACCATCAAGAACTACCGGCTTGGTTGCTTATGATGAGAGCACCTTCGTCACCCTACCGTTCGTAACTACCACTACGCTCGCGTCGCTGCTTCCTATCGTCTCTATCGTTGCGTTGTATTACGTTCATTCCATGAGGGCGCGTTTGGGGATCATCGGGGCTTTCAATGTGCTGATTTCGGTCTGTCTGGCCATCTTCACTACAGCTAAGCGGACGGAGATCTTTGCGATCACCGCGGCATTTGCTGCTGTTCAGGTCGTTTTCGTGCAAGGAGGCGGTGGGGCATCGAGCTGCAGCTCTTGCTGAGCAGAGTGCGAGCCATTTAATAGTCCAGGATCAGGGCCACCGCGGATGACAGAAAAATATCCTGCGGAGGTAGATGAATCCAATATCCGGACGCATTTGTTCACATTTAAAACTTACATGCACGTCCAGACATTGGATTCAACTACCCATGAAAGTTGTTTGGGATGCAATATCTTCGACGGGGTGAGATAGAGAGGGGCCAAATCCTTTTGTGATTCGCTGGGGAGCCAAGCGCTGTTGGCCAGGCACTCGCGGCACGTGACGAGGGTGGGCTACCTTTCCGCGGGCATGAAAGATCTCAGCACCCGACTCTTTCAACCACCGCCGACCCCGTCCGCGCACCGCCGTCAAAACGCCTTCTCATCCATCAGCACAGCACAGCGCAGCCGAACGCTCCAAATACATCTTCCACCAGCTCCCTGAAGCCTTCCCCTCCCCCACCGCATCCGCTGTCGTCGTCTCCTGGCGCGCCTCCAGCTCCCCGCCCTCCACCATCCATCCGCCGCCTCCGCAATGTCCGACGCGTCCTTCAGCGTGGGCCCGTGGCTGAAGCATCGCCACGATGTAGTCTGGCCGACCGGCTCGGCGAAGGTCAGCAAGCTGGAGGAGCCGTTCAAGATCAAGAAGGGGGACACGGGCAACCTCAAAATCGCCCCAAAGACGAGCCCGTCATACTACACGAGCCTGTAGGCAGCGAATCTTTCAACTACAGATGAAATACTTGCTGATTCAGCTGTGTCTCTTAGGCAGAAGCCGTGATTCTCTTCGACTTGGAGGAGAAGAAGAAGAAGAAGAAGGAAGAGAAGATCAAGCGCGAGGAGTGGGCTCAGTAGGCCGGGAATCTCATACATTCTGTGGGCGTGACTGCTCCAGATCCTCCTCAAACTACACCAATGTGAATTTTTCGCCCTCTTCAGGACCCCACATGTCGGTTGCCTTGCCATCCATCCATTCTTCGAGGTAGCACTCCCCGCAAAGCCAGTACTCGCCCGCCCGATCGGTGGGTCGAAGGACGAAAGGTGTTTGAGCGCCATAGAAAATGCAAATTTTGTCCCCTGGGGCTGCAACCTGTGGACAAAGTCCACAAAATCCCTTGGCGGTGACAAAGAAGCGCCTCCTGTCAGGGTAAAATTTAAAAATTCGCATAAACAGCTCTGCCTCTCCACCACCATAATTGGCATCTAGTGATATGTGATTCTCTGTGCCAATAGCCTCACTTTCGAAAAATGCTACACAGCCCCTTTTGATCCTATTGGTATACTCATTAACTTGTTTAGTGTGTTTGATGTTCTTTTCAACACGATAATCTGCGGTGAGAACAGAGCAGAGTTTGCCGAGTCTGGTTACGGTTGACGAACGATCATTTTTGTATACCGTGTCAATCTTACCCCATATTTCCTCAATGGTTGTCGAGATAGCCCGGACCGATGGATTGAAAACGTCTGACGTCCAGTCTATCGAGTCTACACAGATGCCGCCGACCTCGAGACTCGGATCCTTCAGACAAAATTGTGGTATTCGTTGCGTACCTGCAGTGAAACCATCACTAGGAATTGTTGCTAGGCGAGTATTTGGGCCAGGCTTGTTGAGTTGTGGAACCCAAGAAGGGATGTCGTCCAAGCTTATGCATCCAGCTGTTGAATGGTTTACCATAGAAAGGAGGTAAAGTGGGTTTGGAAGATTTAAGAGCTGACGCGCTGCGTTGAAATACACAGCGGCAACGGTCATTGAATAATCAACGATGAGAAACGGCTGTCCCTTCCATAATTCTTGCAGGTGTTCGAAAGCAGCGTGACCGAGAACACCGTAATACCTGTCCCTGGGGTCGATACAGCCACATCCGCGTGCAGCGCGAATGATATACCTCACATCCATAGTCCTGTCGCTTCTAAACCCCAAATTCATTTGGCGTGTATTTACGACAGCTATCCACAAGGCAGTGCCAGCTTCTGGTACGCACTTTTGTGCTGTTTTAAGACACTCGAGTGATTTCCATTCCAACTCAATGCGGCCGCAATAAAGAGTAACACTGCACGCCAGGCCCACCTCTTGTAGGATCCACACACGCCAAAAGTATTCGCTGTTGAACAAGGATTGCAGGGCATCCCACTCGAATCCAAGCGTCCTGTCAACGTGTTGGCGTATTACAGAACGGTCTTTGGTTTCACACGCTTCGTACAAACGCCGGATGAGGTTGAATGCCGCCTTGACGTCGAAATCATCACCACGCCCCACCCAAGCGTTGACGTTATCGGCTCGGTAGAAAATCTGTCGCATGAGCTGGACCTGGTGTCCGCGCTCCTTGGTGTCGTCCTGATTGATGCAGATGGAGTCTGCCCATAGCACTCGACTCTTGTCCGGATGACGCAACCGTTCCAGTGCGTCGTGGAGGTTCCAAGGGACTCGAAGGCGCTTGCGGTGACAGAATATGTCCGTCTTGTCGTCCGGATGCCCCCAGACGTATGAAATCGCTTCGTAGGGCGGGTGGAAGTTGATCGAGTACGTGCGAAGACGGCAGTGGATCGCGCTCCCTTCTCTTCCGGGGAGCAGCTCCAGCATGCGAAAGAACTTCTCTTGATCCGGGAGAGCATCGTGTTGGTAGCGTGGCTTGGACTGGTCGTCCGTGGCTGCAGCCTTGCGAGCGGCGCCTTGTTTGCGTGGTTTGCGGGTCTTCTTGTGGCGTTTGGACATCTTGAGCTTTCCAAAGAGTCGAGAGAAAGAGATGTAGGCGCTGAGGTTAAGCGCTGGTATAGACTTGGGGATGAAGGCGACTTGAGCGGCGCTGATGAAAGGAGAGGGGAGGCTGGATCGTGAGGGGGAGAGAGTAAGCGTGGTGGTGCGGGGAATCTGCGAGCTATATGTAAGCGATGGGGCTGGACGTGGGAGCCTGCAACATATGGCCAATTATGCGGCGTCGCGATGGTTACACCAGACATGGGTACGAAGTAGGCTTGTCGAGACGCAAGGCTGCCGATTACGTATTCTCACATCAGCATAGGAGCTCCTAACCAGCATAGGAAAGGAGCAATGCCATCGCCTAATAACAAAAGATTTTCCGTGGACCTGGGAAATAGCCAACAACCATAGAATGTTGCACCAGAAATGTAGCGAGTAGAAGTAATAGTCTGTACAATCTTGTTCGGCCTGCTGAACCCCGTTGATACCAAGATAACCGCCTCGTCCACCACCATGGCAGCCCTGCAGCTGGCGATTGTTTTCTTTGTTGTCGTTGTCGCTGCCCCGGAACAGAAGGGACCGAGTTCAGGACGAACCACCAGCATCGAGAAGGCGCACAGCCCTTTCAAGGCCTTCGCAAGTGCAGTAAACGGCGAGCTGCTTGATGTGGTCCTGAAAAGCCTCGCTACCGGCGGCAGCCCCATACTGCAGCACCTTATCGCTGGTCAGGTGAAGAATGTACTGGAGCGTGATCTCAGTGTTGGCCGTGCTCCCTGTTTGCTCGCGAAGCTGTCGATCCAGCCCCATGATGAGCCCCCTGATGAGCGAGTCTCCAATCAGGATCCGGTCGACAGCTGCTGGCCTTCGAAGTGATCCTCCGACTCCACGGGAGTTGGACTGGTTGCGTGAAAAGAGATGCATTGTGTGTCTGTAGAGCACTGTTAGCTACTGCGCTGTGTGGCTGCCCCTAGAGAAGGGGGTGTTCTTACGCCAGTTTCTGGTGCGCGCGCAGTTGGTGACAAGGTTAAGAGAGGCCGACGCGCATAGCGAAAGATCTATGATGGGTAGCGGCCGTGCAGGTAGGCCATTAGCGAGTCACGTGTACTGGTCTTCCAGGCAACGCGCCCGTCTGCTTGTCTTTTCCAGCGCAGCGCTTGAGGAATCTCCGAGCGCATGAAGCTTGAGCGGGCTCGAGGGTCTATCTGAGCAATACTTTAGGATCTTTCTCCGTTTGCGCACATGTACTCCAGACCAAGGTCCAAGCTTCCGCACAACAACGACCTCTTAGCTGTCGGCCTTGCGCTTCTCTGCGCTAGGCTACAGGCGCGCATTCACCCTGGAGGATGTGCTTTCAAGCAAGCGATCAAGCGATCCGCAAGCGAGCGTGCTCGTTGCAAGTTCTGCTAGTCCTCAGTCTCGTTTGTCACCTCGCGCCTGACAACAGTATCTTAATGAACGTGTGTTGGCAGCAGACGCTGCTGTCGAAGGTCATGTTGGCATGAAGGGCTTTGCTAGCCGAAAGAACAAAGACTCTCGGGAGCTTGCTCTCGATCAAGCGCCTCAGATGTCGAGCAAACCATGATCAGCACAATCAATAAGCATTGCTATTGTTAGAGTGTGTTGAACCTCTACCTTTATTAGTAGTAACAACCAAAGCCACAGAAGAAACCCCTTCAAAAGAAGCCCCCCCAAGAACCGCAACCAATCATGATAGCAAAGAGCAAACCCGCCCATCCAGACACCCCTGATCCGCCCCACCGCTCACAAAGGTATCCGGCCTCGCAAAAGTCCGCACAACACGCGGCTCTCAGTCGCCGCGCTTCTTCTTCTTCGAGCCGCCCTTCGCGAGCTCGCAATCCGCCTTGCGCTTGTCCGCAGCGCCGGGACGAGAGGAAGAACTGTTGGTGTCATTGCCGTCATCGTTGTCGTTGCCGAGCCAGTACGGACGAGGCGGAAGACCGGCGCCGCTCGCGGGACCGACGACCGGGAGCAAACGGTCGGCAGGGCGAGCGGGCAGGGCGGCAGCGCCGGGACCGGGACGGAGTGGCAGGGACGAGAGGGTCATGGTGCCGCTAGCACGAGGTCCCCAGGTAGCAATCAAGTGCTCCTGAGAGCAGGGGTCGAGCTCCTTCATCAGGCGGTCCAAAACAGCGTCATCGCCGGAGCCGGGCTCGGGGGAGGGGGCCTGGGCGCGGCTGCGGCCCTGCGGAGGGGCGGCGCCGTTGGCGTTGCGAGCGGCCGGGTCGTCTTCGGTCGAGGAGGGGAAGCTGGGGGCGCTGGAGGCGATGCTGGAACTTGGGGATGACCCGGCGGTGGCGACGAAGCTGGTAGGGGACAGCTTGCCGTAGTCGTCCGCGAGGGCGTTGGCGAGACCCCGGACGATCTTGACGGCTTCGTCCAGGAAGGTCGTGTCCTGGAGGGTCGCAAGGAACTGGCGGAGGTCCTGGCGCAGGCGTGGGACTAGAGGGCGGGCGATGTCCTCCAGCCGCTCGGCCGTCTTCTCGGTGATGGTGTGCGAGGGAATCGTGCGCCGCGACGTGCACGGAATGCCGAAGTGTCCATAGGACGCGCAGGAGGCGCAGCGGCACATACCGTCGTGCTTCATCCAATTGCAGCGCTCACAACGGGGACGCTCGGCCATGGGAGTTCTTTGTAGGGTGGGGACGTCAGATACTTGAAGTTGATTGCTATGCGAGCGAGACTTACGCATCATCAACACCGTGACCGCTTCCCCTCTTGTCGGCGTTGGGCTTGCGCGGCGGTTCGCCGCCTCCACTGCCCTGGTACTGGCTATCGCTGGGTGCCATCGGGGTAGACATGATGTTGTCCCTAGAGGCAGCCACTGTGCGCCCAGCGGGTGCTGTCAGCAATTGCACTGCAGTGTTTGACTGCTGGGACAGGGGGGAAACTTACGGGTTTGCCGGTTGGTGGCCTGGTAAGATGATGGTAAAGAGTGTTTAGCGCGCCTGACAAGAATACAAGGGTGGAAGCGCGGTCGTTGCTGCGGGCACGCCCTTGGTGGTTACGTCACGTGTGTTGGTCTTGCCGGCGGCGGGCTGCGACGTCGAACGCGCCCACAGTTCGGCTTCGTTGCGCTATATTTGTGCGCTTTCCCCAATACAAAACAGTCTCGTACGGCTCCAATCACCCGGCTCACTATTCTAGCAACATCGAGATTGCTTTCACGATGGATCGTGTACCTGAAAGCTCCCCAGGCCCCAGTTTACTTACTTTTGCTCGTGCCATCCGACCACGACAGGGACAATCCCAAGGTTCAACTCATGTGTACAGATCCTACTACGGCACTGACATGAATGATGCTACCCCGGGCTCCAACGTTCTCGTACCAGCTCATCCAAAACCGGAGGATGTACGTGTATGACACTGCCAGTGCAATCCGAAACATTGCCTGCGTGAAGACAAGTGATCGGAGACCTGCGCCAGCATCTCTGTGGAGCAGAACTACGGCCCTAGCACGACAGGATATCCTTTTGTGTTATGCACGCAAGAGTGCTTTGGTGCGGAAAGGATTGCCACGATAGTTGCATTTGCCGCCATTTTGGGCTTCGACAAAGGCAAGGCCGAATTATGCGGCAGATTGGACAATAAGGAAACACGATTGTACAGATTTGCCTTTAGCTGCAGCAAACGGGGCGATATCCTGGCGTCTGCGGACAAACATCAACGGCAGCAAGCGCACGCTACCGTGCGAGAGGTTGCGAGCTCCCCAGCCGGCTGGGTTGATACCAGCGAGGATGCAACCTGGAGTCAGCATGATCGGAAACTCCTTTAAGCAGGAAGACAGTATGCTCGGTGCCTTCGACAACACCGATACAGGCCATCCTAACTCCCAAGGACAAGAAGGACTGCAGTCTGCTGTCACTCGCGCATAGTTTGCCTGACCGAGAAACAAACCTCGACATCCAGATATCCGAACGACAAGTCAACGAACACGCAGTCCGCTCACACACCAAGCCCGCCGTCGACCTGAACCAACATCTGCTCACGCCCCCCGAACGGCCACAATCCTCCACCACCGCCTTCCCTCCCCATCCACAAATCAGCCTCCTGTCTACCCTCGTCGCTGCAGACGACCATCGGCCTCCCCCCCCCCCCCCCCCCCCCCCCCCCCCCCCCCCCCCCCCCCCCCCCCCCCCCCCCCCCCCCCCCCCCCCCCCCCCCCCCCCCCCCCCCCCCCC
>JAFISB010000362.1:0-19596 GCA_022560015.1 Diplodia mutila | reverse complement strand
GCGGGGTTTCAACCGGGGGCCCTCCCCCTCTAACCCCAGGGGGGGCCTGGCCCTTTTTTCCCCTTCCCCCCCCCCCCCCCCCCTTTTCCCCCCCCCCCCCCCCCCCCCGACCTTTTTCCTCCGCCCTTCCCCTCTACCCTTCCCCTCTGCCCTTCCCGCTCCCTCCCCTCCCCTCCCTCTTTTCCTTTTTTCCGTTTCCCATTCCCTTGAGACGGTGCCATGGCACAGCTTCCATGGATCCTTACCCGTCCACGCCGGGGAAGGAAGATGTTGCAAAAAAGCACAGCCGACTGCACTCAATTTTGAGTGCTTGGTAACCTCCCTTATATTGCAACAGAAGAGTGAGTCGCCCAACCTTGTCGGCGCCTTCCGCTCTTTGTGTTTCCGGGCGAGCGGCGCGGCGGTGATTGAGTAGAGAGGGCTGGGCGTCAGCGTTGTCATCGTTTGCCGTTCGCCGAACTCGAATTCCTTCCCCTTGGCGCGTTGATTTCCTCCTGTCTGGCTTTCCCGCTTTGTCGTTTTTGCCAGACGACGATTGCTTTTTGCGAGCTTTCTGTCTTGCGCGTTTTTTTGGTTTCGTGTGGAGATGTTGCGCTGCTCGGGTTCGACCGTGAATTTCTTGGTTCAGGTCGTTTTTTTGGTTGGTTGCTGTGGGGTGAGTGACCGCGCGCGCTCTTTTACCCGGCGTCGACCACGGCCCTTTTCGGTGGAGTGGAGTCGGTGGGCTTGGTCGGGGTTGTTGTGCTGGGCGGCGCGTGCGGTCTGCGTCCTTTCTGCTTTTTTTTTTTTCTTCTTGTTGTTTTTGTTGGACGCCGAGAGCATTTTTACCGTGCTCCCATCCATTCATCCTTCACTCTTCCCCCTTTTTTCCTTTTCCTCGTTCTTGTCTTGTTCTTTTTGTGGGAAGGGGGACGTTCTGCGCTGCTTGCCGGTGATGCCCGCGCGAACCTGGTTCTGTAGTAAGAAGTTCGTCAAGTTTGGGTTCGGCTGAGCGGTATCGGCGGGGTAGCGCGGGATGGTGCAGTCTTCCGAGCGAGCGAGCGAGACAGCTGATTCGACGTAGCAGAGTTGTTGTAGCTTGAGTTGGCGTGGCTGCTGCTCTGATCTGGTGCTCGCTGACTGACTCACCGCACGCCTCCCTTCCCTTTTGCGTCCCGCGAGCACGACTCCGGCTGAAACTTGATTGAGGCAGTTCCTGATGGCTCTGAGAGAGGTAGCCAAGTCCAGTCTCGAAGATCTGAGTTTCGTACAGCGACTCTGACGGGAACTTGAGCGAGGCTGTTCCCGTCGGCTTCAAGAGAGAGAGAGATAGAAGGCCAAGTCGTGTTTCGAAGATCTGAGAATTGCACAGTAAGGTGGTGCTTCTGGATGCCGGTGTCGCGCGCTCGCTGGACGCGATGCTCCTGCCATGCTTTGTCAAGTGTTCTTTTTCTTTGCTCGGCGGATGGAAGCGAGATCCCGGTATCGCTTCTCCGAAATGGCGGAACGCGGCTTTTGTGGTTTTGAGCCGGTCTTTTTGACATGTTGTTTTGGCTGTCAAAAACGTCGCCGATGTCCGAAACCCAGAGAGTGATAAAGGGCGGACGGACGGCGGATGAGCTGAGCGCATGAGTTTTCGCTTTCCCGAATGGCGTGACGCGGCTAGAGAGATTCGTGCCGGTTTTCGTGTGACTTTTGATTCGATCGTCAGAAGGTTTTCGCCAATGTCCAAAGCCTTGAAGGTAGTAGCCGGCAGACGGATGATGGGGAAAGCTGAGCGCATGAGTTTGCGGAGCGGAGATTTGCTTCTGCCCGAGTTCCTCTTTCGACTCGCCGATAGTAAGAGTCTTCGCGGCGTCAAGAGTCTGCTTTATTGTTGAGATCTCGAGGGCGTGAAGCATGCTATGCTGTGCCAGGGCTGAAGTTTGCCGTGAGTTTGCACAGCGGGGTGTCGCTTCTGCTTGAGTTCCTCGGTCCTTGTGTTGAATTGCCTGTCGTAAGGGTTTCGCGGCGTCACAAGGTTTCATTGTTGATGAGGACTCGAGGGCGAGAAGCTTTCTGCACTGCTGCCGATGCCGAAGTTCGCGGTGGTAGACTTGCGTGGCAGGTGAATGGCAGGCAGCTTGGAGGGGAAAGACGCTTGTGGTGGTTTCCTGCGCTTTCTCCCGGTGGGCAGCGGAACGGCTGTCGGAACGAGACTGTTCGGAGAGGTTCTGGTGATGTTCGGTCCAATTATTTGCGTCTACTGCCCATGAAAGGTTCAAAAAGCAGCATCTTGCTGCCGGGATTGTTGGCGCTGCTGGCTGAAGGACCAGAGCGAGATGGCGAGAAGAGGCAAAGCGAGAAGTGGTGATAAGATTCTGGGCTTGTGTCAGTACGTGTCCTGCAATGAACAGTCGAAAACGGGAAACTTACGGTTTGCTGAGCTCTTCCGCGTGTCACTGAGGGTTGCACCTGCCTGCTACCGAGTCCGATCTTGCCATGTAGAGGTTTTTTGGCTGAAGGAGGATCTGAAGTGTGGTAGGTTGCTTATTTGCGTGGTAGCAGGCAAGCTGACAATGAGGGCGCGACCATGCCCTGGATGATGAGACGTCGCCTGCTTGGGACCTTGCCAGATCTCCTTTGTGAAGTGCTGCCGCTCTGCTTGTTTGTGCGTTTGATTGCTTGGTTGATCGCTTGCTTGATTGTGCATGAGCGGATATCGAAGAGCGTTTTGTTCGACTCTGAGTTGTGGATTGCTGTAAGTCTGTTGCAGTGCAAGCGGCGGCTGTGGAGAGGTGGTTCTGTGGGTTTTGGCAAGGTCGTAGGCAGCATAAATGTGTAGCTGCTGTCAAGCTGCTGTCCTACGCAAGGCTTCCGACCATGGAAAGGTGACGTGATAGTGAAGCTCACGGGACAGCCTGATGAAGCGTGGACCAAGCATGAAGCAAGGCATATCGTCTCTGGCGGCTTGTTCGTGTCTCTGGTCTCGTTTCTGCGCCCTTGGTTGTGAAAAGGTTCTTTGGACGTTGGAGACGCGTCGAGACAATTGTTTTGAGCCGCTCTGAAAAGTGAAGGACATCCCACCGTGGCGACTGCTTTCCTCTACGGCTTACTGATGGTAAAGGCCTGTCATGAGAGTTGAGTAGAGTTCGACTCATCATGAGGAGAAGCTGTCAAAAGTCCGCCATGTGGTTGTGGGAAGTCCTGTTGATGACACGGGTGTTCAGAAGCCTCTGTTCGCTGAAAGCCCGAGAGAGGTGTAGGCTGCAGTAAAAGAGAACGAGGCACGAACCGAGGACTTGCGCGAGGTGCGTGATCAGATAGAAGTGATCGTGTTGTGAAATCCCCGTTGCACCTGAGAGAGAAAGCGCGCAAGTCCTGGCCTGTTGAACACCGTTGTGTCGAAAATCCGCTGTAAAAAAAAGACTCCGGCCTTCCGAAATACCTCTGCATGCTGGAAGCCCGATCGCATGAACATGAGCAATCTGGGCAGCAATGAGAAAGAGTCTGGAAGAAGCGTTGGCTCGGACTCGCGCAAGGTGTATCATCGTCGAAAGGAAGCGACGTGTGAAAATCCCCGAAACACCTGAGAGAAGAGAAAGCGTGAGTCCAAGCCGCTGGAAGGTCCGGTAGTCAAAAATCCGCAAAGTAAAAAGGCCCTGACAAACGGCGAAGGTCGTCACTCTGTGCTGCTGAAAGTCCCGGAAAAAGTGGAGGACGTGAAGAGTGAATAGCACTGAGTGAGAATAGTCAGAAGATCTGCGCAAGGTGCTCGATCAGAAGGTGGTGATCGTAGTGTGAATCGCTCGGAAGCACCGAAGAGAGAGCGCGGATCCTCGTTGACGAATAGGCGTAAGCTCTGGACTCGCGTATGGTGCTTGATCATAAAAAGGAAGTCATGATCAGAAAACCGCCGTAGCACCGGAAGAGAAAGAGAGCACGAGTCCATGCTGCCGGAAAGCCGTGTGTGTCAGAAACAAAAAGTCGAAACGCTGTGCCTTGTAGAGCCTCCTGGTGCCAAAAGCTTACTTCAGATGGAGGGAGAAGCAAGAGCCGAAAAGCAGAGAAGGCAAGCCAAAACAGAAGGCGTCAGCTTCAGATTCGCCCGAGATGCCCGATCGAAGACGTGATCGTAAGCCCGAAAGCTCGTTGCATCAGAAGAGGGAAAGGCAAGAATCCAAGGCAGTCGTAAAGCAAGCGCGTCGAAATCCACCAAAAGAAAATAAAAAACAGTCTCTCGTTCTCGAAATGCGCAGGGAAAAAAAACTTTTGGTCCGATGGCCGACGACAGCTCGCGAGAGCCGACGAAAAAACCAGCCGAAGGAACGAAGAAAAGTCATTCGCAAAAGGCTCAAACTTCGGAATGGGGTCGTCGAAGCAAGCCAAAACGCATGGAGCAAAACTGAAGTTCGGAAGCAAGGAAAAAAGCGCAGGTGAGAGCCAAGGTCTGAAAGAGTGAAGACCACAGGCTGGCACGAGCAGCAGAAACCGAGAAGAACTTTCCAGAGAGAAAACCGTAAACCAGACAACGTTGCAAATGCAACGACGGCAGAAGAAAGAATCGATCAAAGGAAAAGGGAAGCAGTCGGCTACGAGAGAGCCAGCAAGAAAACCAGAAAAGACTCCGAGATACGACCACGGTGACTCAGCTCTCACGACCGAGGAGCACCACAGCCCTCTCCTTCATCTTCTCCAGCCACTGGTTCATCGTGGCAACGTCCAAAGACCTCGCGGCCTTGTACGCGCCCTTGGCCGCCGTTCCCACCGCCAGCTTGTCGCCAAGCTTGGCTCCAATGATCTTCCTGATCTTCTTGTAAATGCCGTCGATATGCTCCTCGAGCACATCTGCCGACACAGGGACCTCGGAAAATTCGTCATCTTCATAAGTGGAGAAGATGAGGTGAATATCGTCGGCCCTGGTGGAGGGCTTCGCGGGAGCAGTATCCTTTGTCGACGAGGGACCTGCGGTGCTTGGCCCGGCGCTGGACCGAGCGGAGCCAGAGGACTCCGTCGTCTGAGCGGCGGGGGCGCTGCCTTGGCCCGGCTTCTGCACACCGGCCGTCGACGAGCTCGCGGCATCCACGTCCATACCCGAAGGGCAGCCCGTAGGCGAGGACATCTCAGCGCTGGAGCCCGTCGCGGGAGGACGGGTGGAAGCGGGGGCGTTGCCGGTCGCCGTCACCTGGCCTGCGGCAGACCAGCTGCCAGCAGACGAACCAGGGACAGCGGAGACCGCGGCAAGGCCGGCGGGCTGCGGCGTCAGGACGGCTCCCGGGCCAGTAGCCTCGGCGTCCATGAGGTCGTCAGAAGACGCCTCGACGCCGGGCTGGGCGCTGACCGCGGGAGGAGAAACCGTCGACGAAGCAGGCGCGTGGGCGGCGGCAGGCGCAGGGAAGACACGCGAGGTCTCGCCATTGTCGGTGGTGGTGGTGGTGGTGTCGTCCATGGTGACGTCCGTGGCGGGAGGGGCGGGAGAGGAAGTCGACGACGCCGTAACTGTCGAAGACTGAGCCGAACTCGAGGATGCCAGACCTGTGTCCCTCGCCGGCTGGTTAGCGGCGGGGATGTCATAGGGCTGGGCGGGCGACGGCTGGTGCTGGACAGGAGCGGAGGCGCGAGCCGGCGCATCCTGGACCGTCGCCGGATCCTGGGAGTCGGAGGAGGAGGAGGGGGCGCCAGACGCGGGACCAGAGGGAGTCGAGGGACCAGAGGGACCAGAGGGAGCGGCAGCCGGAGGAAGAGGAGCAGACACGCCAGCAGAGCTGGGGCCGGATCCGGCCGAGGTGGAAGCGGAGGAGGTGGGCGGCGTCAGGCGGCGTCTCGCGACGGCCTTCAGCTGAGGGCCCGCTGGAACGGGGAGCCTCTCCCACACTCCGAAGACGCGCTTCGTCTCGGACGCGAACGGGGCGTAAACCAGGTTGCCATTGGCGTCCCGCTTCAAGCTCTTGACCGTCCTTGGCGGCGAGTTCCATGGTGAATTGTCCATGTTGCTGTCCATCTTGCCGAGCAACGAGAGGTCTCCGAGCGAGGGCGACGTCGTCGTGGGAACTGGTGGGAGCAGCTACAGGTACTCAGTCAGATCTTGTTCGAACAAGCATGGTGAGCGAGGTGAGACTGACCAGCTGAACAGGGTTGACGGGCGTGCTGGTGTACACGACACCCTCCAACACGTAGTTGGAGTACACGACACCCTCCATGGGCTCGGCGGTGAACAGGGAGCTCATGGTTGTAGAGGTGAGGTTGGGGGAAAGAAGCGGATTTGATGATGGTCGCTGAAGCTTGTTCGGAATTCGAAATTCGTAATCGTAGGCTTGGGCTCGGGGAAGCGGCAGGCGTACTCGCGGAAAATCGGTGGTCGTCGAAGAAGCTGGTAGGAAAGAGAGGAGGGTCGGAGGGTGGGCGGGTGAAGCAATATCGACGGCAAGATCTCGCTTAGCGCGTTGATGCCAAGGCTCACGACTTCGAAGGCCGCCGAGGTGGTCTGTGGGGAGGCTGGCCGCGGCTGGCCAATCAGAGGTGGGTGCCTGGCAGCCATAATGACCACCTGCGTACCAATGCGGCAGGAACGCTCGCTCCGGAACAGCTTATGACCGGCTCACCGAGCTTGGAGGATGTGGGATCAATTTGGCAGTCCATATGAGGGAGATTGGGCTCGCCCACGGCGAGCAGCTGTATCTGCAAGTCACGGAGCGTATACACTTCAATGATATATCGTCCAAGGTCCGATATGAGAGAACTGGAGTAAATTGCTGGCTATATATATGGCAGCTCTTTTCATACGGCTGATATCTCGTTGAACGGGGGTGCGAGGCGATCAGGACGCTTCTATACAAAAATATCCGGTGCCAGAAAACAATGCAGCAGCGGAGGCGCAAACAAAGCCGTACGTATTTGTCACGCCCTCCATAACCCCCAGTACAATCTAAGAACTGTTTCCCGCAGATTTCAGCACCTTCGCAATCGTTGTGGCGGCTCAATGGTTCGAGGCGCAAACCGCCGGCCGCGCGACGTTGACGTGGCCCGTGCGCGTGGTGTTGCGGCGCGATCCCCAGACGCCCCACGCAGCCGCCCGCGCGCCCCCCGCAAAGCTTGAATTTGGCGGCGCAGATCGGCGGCGCGTACTTCACAGTCGCTCCAGAGGACATCATTGCTGGCCTTGAGCGCGATGCTCCTGCGCGCGAGCACTGTACCGATGAGAGCGGGCGGCCGTTGTGTGCGTCGCGACAACGAGCGGCCGCGGCTGCGGTCAGTGACGTCATCAGCGGCGGTCGCGACAGCGCGCGGTGCCTGACAGAAAATTTTACGGTCCGTCCGGCGGTTGCAGCCTCAGGTATCGAATTGTGCGGGCGCACAACGCGAGGCAGCCGCGCCGCGCCGTCGGCTCTGGCCATGGGCTCGGCGGCTGCTCTGTGCTGGATACGCGCTCACTTTGTGCTCTCAGATCTTTTGCTGCTGCCTGGCGGCTGCGCAGATCTAACTAGGGAAGCGTGCGTCTCACCTTGATATGCGGGCTGAAGTGAGGTCGGGGCCGCCTATTTGGCGCGCCCGAACGACCTTCGGTGCCGCGACCGAGGGAAGCGGCGGCGGACGCTCGATCAGTTGCCTGGTTCGCTCCGCTTGGAGAATTCGTCACTACCGAGAGAAAAAGGGCCGAACACCAGGAATTTCCGCTATTCCTGACCGTATGCTGCTTCAGCAGCGCGGCGACAGGTACCAGAGATCAGAACGTATAAGCCCTTCCATTGCAAGTGGAAACAGGAACTTGGCCAGTAATTGCCGGGCTCGCGACTATGCCAATCTCCGCTCAAACAAGCGCCGAAGCTGGCTTTCAAACAAAACAAAGCATCTTTTGAAAGCCCGCCGTTGTCGGCTCACCGAGCCCGCGGCCTTGTTTGACCCGCCGCACAAATACGCCAGTCTACTCCAGAGCCCCCCAGCCTCCGCCGCAGAGCTTTCGTGTGACTTTACCGCTGATTGCCGCGCAATCCCTTGCGGGATTCCTATCTGGGCCAGCAGCTTCCACGGCGGGCACGCGAGAAAGCACCATTCCCGCCTCTCGAGCCAGCAGTAGAAGGCCCGCAGGCTTGCCTCAAGCCCGAATGCGCAGCTCGCCGGCACGCGACGAGCGCATCAGCATCGAGTTGCGCCTGGCGGGGGTGGGCCGGCCAGCTGCGCCGCTCCCCGCCGGCGCCCCAAACGCGTCTTCGATAGCAATCAGCGGCAGCATCAGCCCCATCGCGCCTGATTTGCGCTCCGGTGGGTGACCATGGGCGGCGATGAGCGTAAATTTGGCGAACGTGTCGACTGGCAGTCAGCAAGTGACCGCGCGCGGCAGCGGGGGTCGCTGATTTCAGGGCCTGGCATTTAGGCCCCTCTGCGCCTACTGCTGAGCCCGTCCGGTAGGCGGGCAGGATGGTCGGCGCGATTGCGTCGAGTTTGCGCCAGCATCAGGTTTGGTTTGCGCGCTTCGGCGGGCGACCTTGCACCGCGCGCGGTCGCGAGCAGCAGCCTCGTTGGATCTGGTTTGCCGGTCGCGGTCGGGCGGTGGCTGTGACACGGCGCTGTGGGCGGGCGCGCGTGAGTTTGGCGGGCGTGGGGACTGGCAGTTGACGGGCTGTTGGGGGAGAGGCGGAGCAGCGCAGTTCGCGGGGCCCCGCCCGCTCGTTTTAGGGCCTAATTTAGGCACCATCCAGCCTGTCGCGGGGCCTGGCAGGCGCCCTCGCCGCGCGAAGGTCAGCGCGGCTTGTTCATAGCCTGTCGACGTTATTGCTGAAACGGGCGGCGCTCCCGCTGTTTCACAGCGGGCGCTTGCACTGCGGCGGACGCAAGGCCCAGGGCGCTTCGCTCGTCCAGTTTCGCGGGCTGCCCGCTGCCTCTGAGCTCACTGTGCCTGCGTTTTTCCCGCCGCACTTGGCTCTGTTTCTGGTCTTCCGTCAACGTTTTCTTCGCGCCCCGATCTTGGCTCGCTCAGCTTCACTCACCGAGGCGGGCGCTCCCACTGCCGCTGCCGCTGCCGCTTGCATACCTCGCTGCTCACGCGCCGGACCTGTCCAACCTGGTCATGGTCTTGCGATCGCCGTTCGCTTGAATACCGCGTTAGCATTTTGCATCAAAGCAGAAGCAGGAATATCAGTCGGGACAGGCGAGAGCTGGCCACCTACAGCAGAGAACGAACACTCTTCAAGGATGCCAAACTCAGCATTTTCATAAGGTTGGAACTGGAGGAGGAACTTTTTGTTTAGAATGGCAATAGACATGTTTGGAATGCACACTGTGGGATGGGAAAAGCGGCGGATCATACATTCAATGGGATTGAAGCACATGAGCCATTAACAAGAGTCTCATATTTTTCACAGTAAGAGATATGATGATGTAGCGCTGGTGTCCCCTCCTTCAGGTTGTGCATCGCTTTTTCGAAAGATCGGTTGAGGTGAGAATAGCAGATATCTCCGCTCGTCTACTCTGAAACTGCTGCATGCTTTGTCAGAAGGGGGACCATGACCGCTTGAACAAATGGGAAGAACTCCACAACTTTAGTATGTTTGTGGGTGTTCTAGGTCATAGGAAGTTGGTTTCAATAATTCCTACGGCTGAATATTATGCTCGGAAACTGCGCAGGTGTATGACGTCTACATTCCATAAATAAGAGTAATTCATTCCCGCTTCAATGATCTAGCTTCGCAGGGCATATTTCCAAGGGCCGCCCTTTCAAGCAGGCAATGCAGAGCTACAACATGGAAAGGGTCCTTTCAGAAAATCACGAAGTTCAGATTCACTACATTTTGAACGGCCCAAAAGCTGCCGGAATATCTTAGCTCGTCGGAAGAAAAAGGCAAAAATTCAGGCCGCACTTCCTCTTGCCGTTTTCCTCCTATCCCCTTGCAAGCTGGCATGTGCAATCATTGTTCCTCGGAGACGCTGATCGCCTAGACCAAAAAGGATTCTCGAACGGAACGGTTGTGGTAATCGAAGCCGAGAGTGGGGTCATGAGGCCAGGGATGTGTTGGGACGGACGAACCTGCGATGAGGTGTGAAGAGGGGAAGCCCGGTCCACAAACTCCGCCAAACTTCGCGCAACGAGACGCGAGCGAACTCGTCCATCTCAGCTCAACGCAAAACTTCATCTTCATGCCAGCTAAGAATCCAGCTGGCAGTGTGACCTCATCTTTTACCACCGTCGCTGTGGACATCTCTAGAGGCATAGAATCATTTCGAGCCTTATTTACGCACAATTTCCCTGTAATCTTGCCCGCGTGCTCGTCAGCAGCATTCCACAGCAGGCCGAGGCAGTGGCGTGGACCTGCGTCTCCGCCCGCGCCAAATCCCCTGCCCCTGTACCTGGCTAACTGCAATCAGGTTACGAGCTGCCTATCTGGTGCATTTTAAGCTCATCCTTCCCGCCGCTACCCCAGGTTTTCCCCACATCGTGCCGATCAAATTGGTTTCTCCTCCCGTTACTCGGCATCATGTGCTTTTGCAATACTCATCCTTGCCGCTGATGAATGGGCTGATCGAGCGGGGGGAAAACAACTTCCTGTTAGTGTGCCGAGGAACCCAAGCATTGCATCATTAATTATTCGTGCAAAACAGCATTCAACCTGACATGTCCAAGATTTCCTCTGGGTTTAGCCCTCGGCCAGAGTATTCTTCTACCGTGCGTCGGCCGCTCTGATGAGTCAAGCCTTTGTGACAATTTTCCTGTCCTGCCGCAATCAATACTTATAATTCCTTCTCAAAGCATTGCGAAACAGCAAGCGTTTCGCCACCATGCGCTTCAGTATTCTGGCTGCTCTCCTGTTCTCTTCGGCCGCCATCGCCGTGCCGATCGAGAAGAGGCTGTCATCCCCAATCGAGAACGGTGAAACCGAGGCAGTCCCATCTGGTGCTGCTGCCTTCGGGGAAGCACTCGGGACTATTGGAGACAACATCAAGACAACCAACGACACGCTCAACGAATACTCGGGTGGTCTCAAGGGTATCGCCCAGCTTCTCAAGATCCAGTCGGCAACCAGCGATCTCGGCGACGCCATCTCCAATGCGACTGCTATTGCCAAAGCAACTGACACCTTGAATATTGCGGACTCGTAAGATACCACTGCTTCCACTCAGCAGAGCAACTGTTGACTCCGTGAATAGCGCCACCGTCGGTCAGCAGTTCTTGCAACTCCAACCCCAAATCAACAGCTTGTTGGACAACATCAAGTCCAAGCGACCTCAATTCGAAAAGGCGGGGTTCGGTCTCATTGATGTCATTTCTCTCCTGAGGTCGAATCTCGAAGAGCAGAAAGAAGGATCCAAGGAACTGGGCGATGCTGTGAGTACCCTTCCTTGTCCTTCTGAAGTTTCACGCTCCCGTGTCACCTTTTGGCAATTGCGATCATGCAAGCACTGCACTTACACCGTATAGACCATCGCCATCCTCGATCCGTCACTCACCTCTGTTGCTACGCCCATCAACGAGGAAATTCAAACCAAATTCGACGACGCTATCGCTGCGTATCAGGGCAAGGGCGGACTCATCCAAATTCCTCCGGGACTCATCGGTTTGCTCGACGGCGGGGATGATGACTGAGCTACCTTCATTTTGCATCAGCTTATCATTAGTCAGTGGCAGGTGGATGGACGGGATGTACATCAGCAAAGAAAGTTTGCTACCGATTAACCTTCGCTGATCAATGCAGACAAGTATGTTGCGTAATCATGGTCCTTTGGCCGTAGCTTGTGACGGTGTCAATAAGGCTGAGATGGCATGAGATGGCGCCAAAGATGCTAATGGTCCCTCGTCATGCCCTAATCAACTACCTTTCTCTCGATTTCAGTGGTGCTTATGAACTCTCGTGTTCGTGATGAAATTGTTTGGGGCGCAGCGCAGCCGGTCTCCACCCAGGCTCGGGCCGCAGACCCTGAGAAAGCATGCCGCGGATCCCGACAGACGTCGAGCCTCGAGAGAGGGCCCACTCCGTGAACAACGGCATTGGAAAATGCAAAACACGGCGTAGCAGCAACATCAATATGGCAGAAAATGACGCAAAGGCGAGCGGCGATAGTTGCTTCTTTGCAGCGGAAATGCCTGCTGCATTGTTGCCTGCCACCGCTGATCCATCAGCACAACACAGTGAAGCCATGATTTATTCGCGCAACGTCAGCCTCCACTCCAACCAACACAACCTCTCCAACGGCCACCCCGCTAACGCACCTTGCCTCAAAGCAACGCGCAATCGGCCCCTGAGCCTTGCGCCGCACCGCCACCACCATTCCGCGCGAGGAAACAAGCCTCATTCGCGCCCGTCCAGGCCGTGCCGACTTCCACCCTGCGCCACGCCTGTGACGCAAGCCCGTGCGCTCTCCGCGTCGCGATTCGTCGGATCCCCCTGCCTGCACTTCCGCACGGGCCAGGTCCCATGGGCGGATCCGGATCGCTCGGCGTCATCGGCCGCCTGGCTCTGAAGCTTGTCGCTTTTATTTAAGGACCGGGTT
The DNA here is from genome assembly GCA_022560015.1 of Diplodia mutila. Lineage (NCBI taxonomy): Eukaryota > Fungi > Ascomycota > Dothideomycetes > Botryosphaeriales > Botryosphaeriaceae > Diplodia > Diplodia mutila. The sequence continues at coordinate 7,158 of JAFISB010000362.1, read as the reverse complement.
GCGGTGCCTGGATTGATCTCCCTCGACTTCTTGACAGCTTCGCATCTGCATCTACGACACCGCTCTGCTGAATTTGAGAATCCTCCTGAACCCCGAGCATCGACAACTTCAAGACACAATGTCCAGCCGCCCGCCTTCTTCGACGGTGAGTCGCCTTTTCTTTTGGATACCGGACCCTCTTCGGGATGTCGCTGGCGTGGGATTCGCCTGCTGCTATCAGTAGCCGGGCCATTGGATGGCTGGTCGCTGTAGTCGTGCCGGGCACATTCGCAAGCTGTTCTCCAAAGCCTCGCGGGACATTGCGATTCAAGAGCTGCGAGGCTGAGAGCTGAGAATCTCCCGTGTCCCTTCGTCGCGCCCGGCATGTGCGTGTAGCGAAGCCGCATGCATCCCGCCAGGACTCGGAGCGCTCGGATGTGCCTGATCAGCATCCAGCCGACACCTCGCCTCACAAATCATGACTGCAGAACGCCAATTGCTGACAACGCTGACTAGTCCGACGTCCTCCTCTACTTCCTGGCCATCTTCGTGCCGCCTGTCCCCGTCTTCATCAAGCGCGGCTGCGGCGCCGACTTTCTGATCAACATCTGTTTGAGTATTCTGGGCTGGATTCCCGGCGTGCTGCGTAAGCCTTGTGCAGATCGGATCTTTATCCAATAGTGCTAACGTCACGTTTAGATGCATGCTGGGTCATCTCCAGGACCGAGAGGCCCGCTGTGTAAATGCGGATGGATTGTGGAGGGGAGTAATTCTGGGATGGGAGGGACGGCTTTTATGGACATGGATACCCGCTTCTGATTTTGCGCTCGATTTCAACTTTACGTTCGCGTCATAATTCATTCTATTGTTCTCCCGCTGCTGCGCTTTCCTTTGCTCCTCCACTGTCCGAGTCGCGCGTTCCCGTGATACCGCGTCCCCGCGATGCTGACGTCAAGACAGACCCACCACTCTGTGCTCCCCCGCTGACAAATTGACGGACTTAACCAGCACCACTATAACTTCTGGAAAGAATCCCGGTGAACAAAAATCCACTCCCATCACCTTCGGAGACAACAGCTCCCAAAATGACAGCCTACGCACGCGTTGCAGCCGTCACAGGCGCCAATAAAGGCATCGGCCTTGCCATTGGTCAGACACCTACCCCGCAGCCACAGCACCTCACCTTGCCAATCCGCTCCACACCACAACCACTCCCCTGACGATCGCTGCCTTCTCGAGCAACATCCCGCATCTCAGAGTTCCAGCATTGACATGGCAGAACGAATGCCGCAGTCCGCAACCTCGCCCTCCAATACCCCGCCTCCGCCCTCAACACCGGCACGCTTCTCATCTACCTCACCGCCCGCGATGCCTCCCGCGGCCAAGCCGCCTTGAAGACGCTCGAGTCCGACGACCAGCTGCTCAAGGCCAAAGTGCTAAAGGCGCAGGGCGGGCCCGTCAGCCTCGCCTTCAAGGAGCTGGACGTCAGCAAGAACGAGAGCATCGACGCCTTCGCCGCGGACCTGCAGAAAGAGCACGGCTCGATCGACGTCGTGATCAACAACGCCGGCATCGCCATGGACGGTTTCGGTGCGTCACGTCCCCCTCCCCATCACGCGTTTTTCGCCCAGCCCCATCTCCAGCGCGCCACCCTCCTCCCCCATCGACAACCATCACGGCATCCCTTCCGCGACCTCCCGGACTAACAAAACCCAGACGCCACCATCGCCGCCACCACCCTCGCCACAAACTACCACGGCACCCTCCACTCCACCCTCACCCTCCTCCCCCTCCTCAAGCCCGCCCCCACCTCCCGCCTCATCAACATCGCCAGCATCGCCGGCGCCCTCTCCAAATACCCCCCCGCCCTCCGCGCCCAATTCCACTCCGCCGCCAACCCTCCCCTCACCGGCGACCCCACCGCCCCCGCCACCGCCCTCATGCACCAATTCGCCTCCGCCGTCGCATCCGGCACGCACGAGCGGCACGGCTTCCCCGGCGCCGCGTACGCCGTCAGCAAGGCCGGCCTGATCGCGGCGACGAAGGCGGTTGCGAGGTGGGAGGAGGAGGTGGCGAGGAAAGAGGGGAGGGAGGCCAGGGGCGTGCAGGCTTGTTGTCCGGGGTGGGTCGTGACGGATATGACGAAGGGGAGGGGGGCGAAGACGGCGGATGAGGGGGCGCGGACGCCGGTGTTGTTGGCGTTGGGGAGGGAGGGGGGAGAGGTTGTGGGGGGGTTTTGGCAGGGGGAGAGGGTGGTGGAGTGGTGAGGTGGGGATGGTGTGGGATAGTGCGGGGAGGGGAGGGGAGGGGGGTTTGGTGTGGGGGGAGGGACGAGCAGGGTATTCTAAGGCTTTTTAAAGCAGATATTACCCCTGGCTGACCGGTTGGCTGGCTGGCTTGCTGGCCCTCCGACGGTATAGTAAGATGAGTTCTGTCTCTCATGGTTTCGTCGTCCGGCCACGGCTCTAGACGCCTCCTCTAAAGAATTGCTTGCCGTCGTAACCCTTCTGCTGGTTGTGCGATGATCAAGACCACCCCGCTTCTCTATGGACCTCAAAGGCCTTTTTCGAGCTTCTGGCGTCGCTTCCGCTTTCCTGTGACTTCTCCCTTTGCTGATAAATGCACAGACTACACTGTTCTCTGAAATTTTCTCAGGTCTGTCTCTCGTCGCTTCCTTGTCTCGGTCTGCTCATCGCCGCCATCCTGCAATGATTCTTCTGGCCGGGCATCTCGTATAGACCATCCGCTTTTGCTTACTATTGATGGACGTATGTATCAGCTACTTTGCAGCGCCAATGCTGAAAGAAGCACTGCCTTGCCCGACTGCGTTTCTTCCGTCGTATGGCACTGAGACTTGGTATGGCCGCCGAGAGCGGGGAGGGAGGTTCATAGAATCGGCATCCGGGAGGACATGTCTTCACTCCAATGGCATTGGCCAGTTCAATCCGGGATAGAGCGAAAGGTATGTACGCGCTGGATGGGCTACACAATACTCCAGTTCGGCGAGGTGAGTGTTAAGGCGTTGTGCACAAACAATGTGGGCTTTGTAGACCTGGGAAGAGATCGCCGCTGTTTCGATTTGCTGTCGCCCGCCTCCTCTCTTTTTTGTCCTTTGGGCGGATGTGAGCTCGTTTAAGCTGTCGGCATGTGTGAACGTAGAGCCGTCGGAACCTCGATACTTGTGGACCATGTAGTGTAATGCCACACTCGAACGGAGATGCCTCAAGACGTAGATTGAGGGAAACCGAAGTTTAGTCATCGTTTTCGTACCGCATGAACTCCTCTCGCTAGCATACTTTGTGCAAATGTGGTACTTGGCATGCCGAGGCCGGGAAATCTACCGTGGGGTCTACTTGAGGTCAGCCAACATCCTTTCCCGAATGGATCTGATTTGATTCCGATGTTTGGAGTGCTCGAAGTAACGATACGGTGCTCTTGATGACGAGATGTGACGAGATATCGACCGGGGCGTCCGTGGTTCGTAATGCTTCACTGGTTTTAGAAGCCGAGGCGGGAGGACAATGAGTATTTCGGTCATTCTGGAGGCAGCTCGGCTTCTTGAGAAGTGGGATTGGCTGTTACGCAATAATATAGTGCAAAAATCGTCGTATACACAACTCTTATTGTAATGGGAATACTGCGTTACTATAATAGCGGCAAACAAGCGAAGCGCGGAACCATTGCTTTACGATATCAAACAAGCGGAAGCCGCAGATGGAAGACGCTAAGGGTCAAGCTAAGCATTAGGAAGGACGATTTCCACTTGAAGATGCAGCTAATAAGTGCGGTTAGGCAGCTGTGTCGCCTCAAATGGTTCTGTATGACAAGATAAAGAGGGGACACCGGGGCTCATGTACTTCACTTCATCTGAAGTTCAGATATGACTGTTGGTGGACTTGACAGACGGCCTTACCTTGTATACGTCCAACTTCGTATAGATTAATTACGGAAAGCACCGTAGCTAATGGTAAGTGTGCTGAAAAGAAGGTGCGAGGGAGCATTTACTGGAACTTTGGGTGTCCATTCGAAGAACATCAAGTCGTGACCACGGCGGCATGGGACGTGTGAAAAGGAATAAACAGTGTGATATCTTTGCTTCCAATGAATGTATCACCAGCAAAGAAGCTCCGCGATGCTGAAGTAACAGTTGCCTTTTCGGGTACCCAATAAATTATGCCTGAAATTTCCAGTCACATGTGCCACTCGCCGCCCTACGTGTTATTCCACCTACAACTTAGGAAACTCTATCACGAGCGATTAGCCGAGACATTCACTGCCTGCGGCGTACATAACCTTCTGCTCTCTCTTCCTCATCCTCCTCTCCTCCACATCCACTCCAAACATCTACTCCACCTGCAGTACTTGCCAACCACAAAACTGCAACGTCAACCACACCAGCTTCCAGCAGCCATGCCGCGCCCCCGAGCCACCCGGTTCGTTGGTCCACTCCTACCTGGCGAGGCCCGCCGCATGGTGGAAGTCGAGCCCGCCTCCGACAAGGGCTATGACAGCGACGAGACCGTGACCGCCGGTAGCGGACGTACCCACGAAGAGCTCATTGCACCCTATCTCAATACTTTCCCCGTCCGCAATGAACCTGTGGCTGGCGGAACGCAGAGCGGTGTCAACATGGCCCCTAACACCACCTTCACCTTCCGCTATCCGTTGGTCCCCGGAAACCAGAACGATCTCAACATGCTCTCATCTGCTTCCTTTACCGTTCGCGACCCCGTAGCTGGCGGAAACCAGAGCGGCATCAGCATGCCTCCTCTCGGTACCTTCACTGTCCCCGACTCCGTGGCCGGTGGCATTCAGAAGGAGGTCAGCACGCCCCCTCATGGTACGTCCAATGCCCGCGGCTCCGTGGCCGGTGGTACGCAGAGCGGCAGCAGGATGCCCCCTCTCGGAACCTTCACCATCCGCGACACCACGCCGAGTCGTACGCAGCGCGACGTCAACACGCCCGCTCTCAGCACCTTCACCGTCCGCAACGCCGCGGCCAGCAGCGCGCAGAGCACCGCCACCACGCCCGCCGCACACAACGCCTCCGACAACGTCCTCTCCTCCCCGGCGACCTCCTCCTGCAGCACGCTCGTCGACGACGCCGTCGCCGCCGAGTTCAACCTCCCGCCGCCGCCGGACGGCGACGACGACAACACCACCACCACCACCGCGCCCTCCGACACCGTCGTCTACACCTTCATGGCGGACCTCCTCAACCCGAACGCCCCCAACACGGCCATGTACTGGAAGTGGGAAGTCCTACGCGGTAAGCCTCCTCCCCCTTCCCCCTCCCCCCTCCTCCCCCCGCCGATCCCGACTAACACCCCTCCCCACCCTTAGCCGCCGCCCTCCACCTCGCCGGCCTCCTCACCCACTGCGACCCCCCACCCCCCACCGCCTCCCTCGCCCTCTTCCCCGACGTCGACCCCGGCTCCCCCTCGTACAACGCCCACCGCCTCTTCCTCGTCCAGACGGCGCGCCACGACAGCCCGCCCGCCGCCGCCGCCGACGCCTCGTCCCCCCGCCCCTGGAGCGCCGTCCTCTGCCACGCCCTCGTCCCGCCGAGCGCCGTCGTCACCGACCTCGGCCGCGGCATGACGGGCGTGCGCGTCGGCAACCTGGTGGATTTCCGCCGCGTGGGCTGGCTGCGGGCGTGCGGCGCGGACGAGGGCGAGGCGGCGATGTGGTTGTGGCGGAGGGTCGCGAACGAGGTTGTTTGGGCGACGGAGACGGGGACGGGGGGGTTTGTGGGGGTGTAGATGGATTTTGTGATTGATGAGGAATTGTGTGGTCGTGTGCTTGATGGATGGGAGGTGCGGGGGTGAGACATTGGTGGGGTCGATTAAGCGATTGCGAGATGATTTGAGACATTGGTGGGGTCGTCCACTGAACGATTGGGATGGGCTTTTTCTTTGCGAAGGGATTGGATGGGATGGAGGGGTTTTCTGATATTGGGCTTGGGGCGCGGTGTGGCGTGCTATCGGGAACAGATATGGCATACGAGCTCTCTGAGATTGGCGGAGGATTTTCGTCACTAACGGTCTGGAAGTGCCAGAGCTGCTTCGATGGAGGGGAAAATCTTGCCATAGACCTTGCTTTCAACTCGTAGATCAGATCGAGTATCATAAAACTTGCTATTCACCCATGTTGCTGCCATTGATTGCTTGCATATCCCATGCCGCCCTGTTCGGCGAGGCAAAGCATGACTCTCATACGATACCACCGGCCGGGTGACTGGCGGGACGCGGGGCAGCAGGCTGACCAGACGCGGTGGTGCGTGGGGATCGCGGTCGTGTCGGAGTTTGGCAGGTTCTTCTGGACGCAGAAGGGCCGGTCGAAGGGAGGAAGGGGCCACAATTCAAAGAGATGCTCAACATCAGATCACAGCGCGCATATCGCCGCGTTGTCTGCAATAGAAACGGTCTCGCCGCCGGCCAAGCATCGATCCTCCATCCATTAGCCGTGCTGATACAGTGTCGTTGAATGCCGTGTCCGCCGTGTCTGCGAGAAGTCGAAGGCGCACGGTAGGTATCCGTGAAGCACTCCTTCGCGCAGCCCCTCCCTTCGGAGACCACGCCGCGCAGTAGCCACAGAAGCAGAAGTACAAGCTGATTATGAACATCCTCGTCGGAACGCCCGGCCAGATCCACGTCTTCGTGTGGAGCGCAAGCTACGACATCCTGCCGGGCTCGCTGGCGTCCAGCCGCTCGAACCGTATCCGCGTACGTTCTCGACACGCCTCGCACGGCGTCGACAAGCACCTTCATAAGGAGCACGATGTACGCCTGCATTATCATCTACAATACCAAGCTTCTGAAGATCCTGGCCGCGAACAAGAGCGACGTCAAGAACGCCGCGTTCGTCAAGGAGTCGATGACGGGCTTCGAGGCTCTCGGCGCCTTCCACCTGCTCTCAATGCTATTACTGCGCGGCAGCGTAGCATGATCACTCCACCGCGGCAGCCATGCTGATGACGAGCCCGCCTAGGTTGTAGTAGAGTAAAGAGAGCAAGATCTGCGGGGTGTTTGCCGCGAGCATGGCGGCGGCGGCGTTGTTGTCGCTGGCTGAAGGAATGGCCCAGCAGGAGGGGGGGGGGGGGGGGGGGGGGGGGGGGGGTGAAACAAGACGAGGGGAGGGGGAGTGTGGAAGCCAGGGGAAGGGCGGGGGGGGGGGTGT